>CAJHQP010001632.1:0-108062 GCA_905132765.1 Moricandia arvensis
CTTCAGTTCGTTTAGGGCTAATTTGGGTTGAATATTACACTAGCTGCTGAAATTTCCTCACAACCTATATATATAATTTAAGCCATCAATCTACGTTGAGACTAGATATTAAAATTAACAACCACTTTTTGCAGGTGGTTGCGCTCTGTCAATCTCCTTAACTACTAGATGACCCAAATGTAGGAATGATATTTTCAGCTAATGCTATTGCAAGAGCTAAGCATTATCTTTTCCTGATTTGCAAACTCATTAGTTGGCCAGTTATATGTAAAGATCTCCTGTGGAAAGATCAAAATTTTATTTACTTTCTATGTGTGTCATCAGGTGCTTACAATGACACAAAATGCCTTCTGAAAGCTAGGAAAGAGGTTGCTGAGTTCATTGAATGACGTGATGGATATCCAGGTGATTGCTTTCGGTTTTGCTTTCACGCAACTGGGAAGTATTTGTTGTAAAAGCAAAGCAAGCTCAAGCCATTTGTTTTTCATTTTCATATCTTATTGGTCCAGAACTCATATTTCTCACTGATGGAGCTAGGAAAGGTGTGATACAAATCTTAAAATTTGCTATACGCGGTTAGGGAGACGAGGTAATGCTCTGTTCCAAGAAGTCTTAGTATCTGCTACGATCTTACTTCTGACACATCTTCTCTGGATATTTTGCACCGCCAATTTTTCTCACTGGCCTTGAGATCCTACTGATCGATGAAAGGTACTGCCTCATAATGTAAAACACCTCAAATTTATAACCATCGTTCTCTGTAATCTAACCTATTCAACATGTCCATATGAATCTGTTATTTTAGGCTTCATTGGTCTAAACCGTAAATGGCACTATGAATGTCATCTGAAGCAAGTCTTTTTCGACAGCCTCACCATTTCTCCACGAAGAAAGACATCCACAGGTTCACTGACCACCAGCTCACCATTTCCTTCAGTCACAACTTCATGTTGTCGGTAATACTAAGAACATCTCCTTTCTCAGACATTTGCATTCCCATCTTTACTATATTCTGCCATGTTATATACGTTTGTTCTTAATCTCAAAAATATAAGTTCCCCCTCTGTTATTAGTGATATCTCTTGTTTTTGTTAAGTTTTAAATTAATATTTTAGTTTATTATTATCATTTTAGGTTGCATTTACGTCTTTATATTGCATTTGCATGCATAATTGCATTTGACAGGGTTTAGATTGCACAATTGGAAGTTTAAGGAGAAAATCAAGGATTGAATTGCACTTTATAGAAGTTTGGGGTCAGAAACAAAGTTATCAAAAGTTCAGTGAACATTCTGCAAATACACGAGGGCCATATTGCAACATTAAAAGCATTGGGTCTGATTCGCGAGGATATTTCTGCACTTTTGATAGTTGTAGGGTCAATTCATAATTATTCGAAAGATGAAGGACCTGTCTTGCAAAAAGTGTAAAACCCACCATTGGAGCTCACGAGTTTTCTCGTGGCCGTAGATCCCACGACGGCGAAGCACGGTCTCGACCAGAACCCGACAGCGAGGCTCTTGACGCGTACCAGAGATCTCACGGTGGAGCAAAAGAAGATGGGGATTTGACGCCATGGAGGATGCTCGGTCTCAGTGAAGCTTCGTGGTGGCTTGGAGTGATGAGCACGGGCTCGACCAGAACCGGAGCTTGACGACGGCAAGGCTTGACGCGAGGAAGAAGACCCGAGCTGGAGGTGAGACCCGAGCAAGACACGGATGAAGATGAAGCTCAAGTTCGGCGCGGTCAAGTGGCGCGACATGGCTCACCCGCGGTGGAGCGCCCAAGCTAGCGCGACCAAGTGGAGCGGATCAGCTCACCCGCCCGGGAAAGGATGAGAGTTGCCGCGGTGTTGTAGAAATCGGACCGGATAGAGCAGGGTCGCAGCTAATAATTTGAGAAAGAGTGCAATAAATGGAACACCGGATTTAACGTGGAAAACCCCAAAGGGGAAAAACCACGGACAAGGTAGAAGAATTTATTCCGAGGAAAATAATAGGAGTTACAACCTCTCTATTATAACGGAGAAAACTGATAAATAATTCTCTCGTTATAACAGGAGAAAAATATCCAAACTCTCTAAATAATTTTCTCTCAACCCGATCCCAAATACCCGGAGGAAATTATCTTAAGAAATTTTTTTTTTTTTTTCTCTCTCTCTCACGTTTCTCTTCTTCTTCTTCCTCCCTTCTCTCTGCAATTTTTGGGATGATCAAATGCTTCCTCCTTTGCATGCTATTTATAGAGAGATCTTAAGGGAGTTGAGCCACAATCTTTGACAAACTATTTTCCAAAATGATGGCTGCCTAACATCACCGGCCAAGCCGTAATCAACTCCACCGGCCAACCTACCGTCATGCACAAAACGTGCTTTAACAATCTCCCACTTGAAGATTTGATTGAGGATCAATCGGATCTTCACACCGTTCTTTCTACCTTGTCATTCCATGTTGCTTACGTCTCCATCAGGCCACAAGAGGATCGACACCAAATAAACTTGTCAGTACTGACTGCTTTCGTCAAAAAATCTGCTATGTTTTCTTTTGTATGAATCTTCTGCATATCTATCGTGCCCTCTTCC
Source organism: Moricandia arvensis (assembly GCA_905132765.1). Lineage (NCBI taxonomy): Eukaryota > Viridiplantae > Streptophyta > Magnoliopsida > Brassicales > Brassicaceae > Moricandia > Moricandia arvensis. The sequence continues at coordinate 2,581 of CAJHQP010001632.1, forward strand.
ACTTTCTCACGAACGAAGTGATACTGGACTCGAATATGCTTGGTTTTTGAATGAAAGGCTGGATTCCTTGCAAGATGCACGGCACTCTGACTGTCACAAAAAGAGAAATTGTCTCTTGTTTGTGCCCGAGTTCCTCCATCACCATCTTCAACCACATTGTATCTTTACTAGCTTGTGTAGCTGCTATATATTCTGCTTCAGTTGTTGATGTCGCCACAATTGATTGTAGTTTTGAAACCCAGCTTACAGATCCGCTAGCAAGTGCAAACACATATCCGGTTGTGGATTTGCTTTTATCCAGATCGCCTGCATAATCTAAATCAACATAGCCCCTGACAACAAAGTCTGATCCTCCATAACATAATGCAACATCTGAGGTACCCTTAATGTATCTTAGGATCCTCTTTACGGCATTCCAGTGCTCTTTACCAGGATTCGCCATGTACCGACTTACTACTCCCACTGCTTGTGCAATGTCTGGTCGTGTACAAATCATTGCGAACATTAAGCTACCCACTGCTGATGCATACGGTACTCGAGACATTTCCATCCTTCCTTCTTCACTGCTAGGACTCATACTGGAGGATAACTTGAAATTAATAGGAAGTGGGGTAGAAACTGGCTTACAATCTTGCATGTTGAACCTTCGCAAGATTTTCTTCAAATAATTCTTCTGTGAAAGCCAAATCTTCCTATTATTTCTGTCTCGGTGAATTTGCATCCCTAGAATCTTGTTTGCTGGTCCCAAGTCCTTCATCTCAAACTCCCTAGCCAACTGTGCCTTCAATTGATTGATACGATCATTGTTGGGGCCTGCTATCAACATGCCGTCTACATACAGCAGCAATGTAATGAACTCTCCTTCACCAAACCTCTTGAAATATGCGCAAGGGTCTGCATGGAGTCTGCTGTATCCAAGACTCATAATGAAGGAATCAAATCTCTTGTACCAACATCTTGGCGCCTGCTTTAGACCGTACAGAGATTTGTTCAACCTGCAAACCAAGTTCTCCTTTTCTTTTTCTTCAAAACCTTCTGGTTGGAGCATGTAAATTTCTTCCTCGATCTTTTTATCTTCTGTGAAGATAACATCCCTGCTGATTATAACCTTGTGGGCAGTGGGATCCCACAGGCGATACCCCTTCACTCCATCAGCATATCCCAAGAACAAGCACCTTCTAGATTTTGGATCTAGTTTTGTAGTTTCTTGGTTATTGTACATCACGTATACTGGGCTCCCAAATATATGGAGGTCTGAATAATCTACTGGCTTCCCTGTCCACATCTCCATCGGTGTCTTCAACTCAATTGCAGTTGATGGCGACCGATTTATCACATAACAGGCGGTGTTGACTGCTTCTGCCCAAAACTTCTTCTCTAAGCTTGCAGCTCCCAACATTGCTCTTGTTCTTTCTAACAGAGTTCTGTTCATCCGCTCTGCCACTCCATTTTGTTGAGGAGTGTATGATGTAGTGAACTGTCTTTTGATGCCCTCTGCTTTACAGAATTTGATAAATGCATCACTAGTGTATTCACCTCCATTATCTGACCTCAAACACTTGATCTTCTTTTCAGATTCAAGTTCCACCCGTGCTTTGAAAACTTTGAAGGCTGAAAACACATCCGCCTTACTCTTGATAGGATACACCCAACATCTCCTAGAGTAGTCATCGATGAAGGACACAAAGTACTTCGCTCCTCCTAGTGATGTAACTGGTGCTTGCCACACATCAGAGTGAACCAATTCTAGAACAGTTTTACTTCTAGAACTCGATGTGCTAAACTTCAACCGATGCTGCTTGCTTGTAATACAATGCTCATAAAAGGATAATGACACCTTTGTGAGACCCGGAAGTAACTTCTTCTCTGCAAGAATTTTCATGCCTTGTTCCGACATATGCCCAAGTTTCTGATGCCACACCGTTGTAGCCTTCTCACTGGAACAACTTGAAGCAACAAATGCTTCTGATTCTGACAGAGTTTCTCCTTTTAACATGTATAACTTCGCAGCTATCTTCTCTCCTTTCATAAGCACAATTGCTCCTCTAATTACTTTTAGAGTTCCATTCTCGACTTCAACTTTGCAACCAAGATCATCAAGTTGCCCCATAGATAATAAATTCTTCTTCAGGCCTTCCATGTGCCGCACCTCAAGAATAGTACGAATTGTACCATCATACATCTTCATCTGAATGGACCCAGTGCCAACAATCTTAAGCTCATGATCATTGCAACTGTACACAGATCCTCCATAGATAGGTTCATATTGATGGAACCAATCTCTTCTAGAGGTCATGTGATATGTAGCTCCTGAGTCGAACAACCATATATCAGCGAATCTTCTTCTGTTATCGCTTGAAATTGCTGCTTCACAACACAAGGCTACTCCATTATCTGAAGTGTTTGCAACATTTCCTTGAGGGTTGGAATTCTTTAATTCCCAACAATCCTTCTTCAAGTGACCCTTCTTGCCACAGTGGTAGCATTTATAAATCTTCTTACTTCTTGACTTTGATCTACCATGTTTGTGACTCCCACTTGAGCCATGCTCCATTGATCTTCCTCTCATCACCGTCAATGCCTCCACTTGTGGAGTTTCTCGTCTGTCTTCCTTACTTTTGCGCCGACTTTCTTCTTCCAGAACCGCAGCTGCAACGTCGTCAAAGACTAGACTGTCGGTGGATACATTATTTGTTAAGTTGATGATGAGTTGATCATATGAATCTGGTAGACTTTGAAGTAGAAGCTCAGCACGCTCCTGTGATTCTACTTTATAGCTCAACGAAGTGAGTTGAGAAAATAAAGTATTCAAGGTGTTGATGTGCTCCGTCACTGAAGTAGATTCCACCATCCGTAGAGTATAAAGCTTCCTCTTAAGGAAAATTTTGTTGTGCAGCTACTTGGCCTCGTACAATTTTGCAAGGTGATCCCATATCTCCTTTGCAGTCTTCTTCTCCTCAATGCTTGACAACACTCCATCTGCAAGTGCAAGGTGAAGATTTGCAATAGCATTCCCGTCCATCTCGTTCCACTTATCATCATCTGTGTATGTAGCCGGCCTTTCACTAATGGCCGCTAAGCAGCTATCTTTCCTCAAGATAGCCTTCATCTTCAACTTCCACAGCGCAAAATTGCTGCCGTTGAATTTTTCGATCTCAAATTTTGCCGCCATTGCTTCTTCCAGAACCTGGCTCTGATACCACTTGTTGTAGAAATCGGACCGGATAGAGCAGGGTCGCAGCTAATAATTTGAGAAATAGTGAAATAAATGGAACACCGGATTTAACGTGAAAAACCCCAAAGGGGAAAAACCACGGACAAGGTAGAAGAATTTATTCCAAGGAAAATAATAGGAGTTACAACCTCTCTATTATAACGGAGAAAACTGATAAATAATTCTCTCGTTATAACAGGAGAAAAATATCCAAACTCTCTAAATAATTTTCTCTCAACCCGATCCCAAATACCCGGAGGAAATTATCTTAAGAAATTTTTTTTTTTTCTCTCTCTCTCACGTTTCTCTTCTTCTTCTTCCTCCCTTCTCTCTGCAATTTTTGGGATGATCAAATGCTTCCTCCTTTGCATGCTATTTATAGAGAGATCTTAAGGGAGTTGAGCCACAATCTTTGACAAACTATTTTCCAAAATGATGGTTGCCTAACATCACCGGCCAAGCCGTAATCAACTCCACCGGCCAACCTACCGTCATGCACAAAACGTGCTTTAACACGCGGCCGGGTGGAGTGACCAGGCGCACCCGCATAGACCACAGCGACCACACGCCGCGGGGTGGTGTACCCGCAGTGGAGAAGAAGAAGGCCAAACGCAGTTTTCCAATCGCGGCCAAACGCTAGTCACTGCGTTTGCGATCAGCAACTGGCGTTTGCGATCGGCGATTGGACCAGATTTTTGCCTCTCTATATATTTTTAGACTCCAAAAACCCTAAGGACAATCTAACTTTTTCTTTAAAAATCTCATTTTCTCTCTAAAGACTTTGTTTCATTGTAAAAGCTTGAATCTTTTGAATCATTTAAGGAAGTTCTTCATCTAAAAAAAATTTAAAAAAAAAAAAAAACAAGGTGAGATATTAGACTCTCCCCCAAACTTACTTCACACAGTCTCTTGTGTTAAAATAAATTTGAAAGAGAGGTGAAAGGGAAAATAAAATATGATGAACTAAGTATTGACAAGGTTAGAGTGTACTTACTTGGAGTTGGCTTTGATGAGAGGAGGAGGATAAGGAAGGAGAGCTTGATGTGACCTTGGCCATTTCGTCTTCACCTCTTGGAAAGATTTAGAACTCCCCAAACTTGTCCCTAAACTTATTCAAACACATTAAAGCAAAATAAAATAGAAATAGAAATATATACAAAGGATAGACATGAGATTGCCTCCCAAGCGCGCTTGTTTCAAGTCTCTAGCTTGACTTTATGCGCTTGCTAGTCATATGAATCAAAAGGTTGAGCCAATGCACCTTTTGTCCTTCGCCTGCAAACACAAGGAACAAAGTATGCAAAGGAGCATACTACTGTCCATAGGAAATAGACAGATTTATCGTCAAGGAGGTTTACTAAAGATATAGCATGGATTAACACATGCTCCTTGAGGTTCAGATTATCATGAGAATCAAATGCATTTGATGGAAACACAAAGTCGACTACAGGTTCAAACGAGGTTCTCACAAAGTAATCTACTTCATCACCATCAATCAAATAAAGCACAATGTTCTTATTCTCATGATTGTTTTTGACAAGGGGGTTTTCTATCTCAAACAAGAGCTTATCCACATCAAGTTCATCCCCTAAATCAGCTAATTCAAGAAGAAGACTAGATTCATCAAGCATTAAAAAGTCAGTTTCGAGATCAATTGAAGCACAAAGATAGTTCTTGTCAAAACAAACTTCAAAATAATCTCTAACAATCTTTTCTACTCTCAAGTCATCTAGTTTTCTAGTTTCACATATCAGATCAAGACATTCATTGATGAGCACATGAGAATTCAGATCAGAGGCAATATCTTCAACACAAGGCAAGCAATTATCCTCAAAATAATGAAGTTCAGAAGTAGAATTGCATATACCTTCTAGTTGGGTTGGTGGAACCCAATAAAATACCTCTTTGAGCTGATGAGCATCCCTTACCTCAAAACTTGTGAGCTCTCTTCCTTCTAGCATTGCCCGATGTTGCATAAGGTTTAGCCTAAGCAACACTGCCATGTCACTCCTTGTCGACGTTGGGCTCTCTTTACAAAGCTCATCTACCTTCACACTTTGTTCTGGTGTGAGTATACTTTCATCAAAGGGTGGCTCCACATATGGCTCATCATCTTCAATGTCATCGTCAAATGTTTCTTCATCTTCTTGTGGCCAGTTAAAGTAACTTGCAGCCATCACTACAAAAAAAAAAAAAAAAAAAAGCTAAAATAAAAAGTTAGTAAATGTACAAAAGCAAAACAAAGCAAGAAAATAAAGCTTAGTCTCAAGAAAATCTGAAATCCTAATGATAAATCTACTTAGTTCCCCGGCAACGGCGCCAAATTGATGTTCTGCGTTTTATCACAGACCAATTAACCTAAGTGCACGCTACCACAATCGAATGGTATATCGATGCAGCACTTTAGGATCGAATCCACAGAGAACTAGTGATCTATAATACTAAGAATACACAAACTTTCCTAATCTAAGCAAATAAGAAGATTGGTGATTTGTAACAACTAAACTCTAGAATTATAAACAAAGTGATCTCAAATTCAAACAAGAAACAAATGCAAGAATCTAACTTTTTCTTTAAAAATCTCATTTTTCTCTCTAAGAACTTATATCTCATTGTAAAAGCTTGAATCTTTGATCATTTCTAAGGAAGTTCTTCATCTATTATCTTGTTTCTCATTCTCATTAACATGATTAACCTTGAATCTCCCATAGATTTAAGGTTTATCATGGAATTCATTGAGTAGACATTCTTAGATTTATGGGTTAAATAGATTAAGGTGATTAGGAGGATGTTTAGGATGATTCTTGCTTGATTAACTTTGTTCTATGGCTTATTAGGTGATTTTAATGCTAGGTTAAGATTGAGAAATCTAATCTAGATCATAAGTAGTTTCACGCCCAGAAGGTGTTCGATGAAATGCTTGAACAACCTAGTATTGTCCTATACATGCTTGGCCAACGGGAGTTGTTGTCAAGATGTTTAGTGGTTAGTAGACTTGCGTTTTATGCATGCTTGATTGGGTAAGGCCAACAGGAGTTGATGTCTAATTCATGATTAGCATAGGGATTATTGTCACGGAAGTGGATTAGTCTATTTAAACGAGATTTAGACCTATAGACTTGTTGATTGTTTTGTTTGAGCATCCTAGATTGAATCTTGATCACCCGATATCGATGATCTTACCCATGGATCTATCCTTAGCTATTGATTTAAAGTTTGATTCTTGCATTTGTTTCTTGTTTGAATTTGAGATCACTTTGTTTATAATTCTAGAGTTTAGTTGTTACAAATCACCAATCTTCTTATTTGCTTAGATTAGGAAAGTTTGTGTATTCTTAGTGTTATAGATCACTAGTTCTCTGTGGATTCGATCCTAAAGTGCTGCATCGATATACCATTCGATTGTGGTAGCGTGCACTTAGATTAATTGGCATGTGATAAAACGCAGAACATCAATTAGGCCAACTACTTCTCTCCACAATTTTCTATAAAAGTTTGTTCACACAAAGTACCATGTCATTTTTAATATTATTTTTGACGAGGAAGTGGATCCCACCAGAGAATATATGTTTGATTTCCTGCAAATAAAATGGTTGTTTATTGCTATCTGTCTTTGCATTCATATTGCTATATTTCTTCATTGGATTGTTTTTTTTAGGCGACAAAATGGATGATGCTTTTTCACATAATTCTGTGTTGCCTCTCAATGCCTCATGGAGATTCAGTTCGAACATTTGAAGGGAAAAGTAACCAAAAGCGCAAGAAATGAGTAAGACGATCAGATGTTACACTCATGCTATTTTGGTACGTTTACTTTATGGCTGTTGAAACATGGTCATTGTGTAATATGAATTTGTTCACCAGAAAGGGCAATTCATCACAATTTAAGTATAAAAATAGGAAGTATGATCAGAAGAAATAAGGTGATGATGAGTTGAATGCATGTCTTATATGCCATGAAGAGATGGATGCTGCAGCTCTAAGTTTCTTACCATGTACTTGCAGATTTGTCTGTCTCTTCTCTTCTATGCAGATCAACCAAAACGATGGACATCGCCCACGACGCCCAACTTTCCCAAACAAGTATGAGAAGTCAAGTAGTAACAATGCTTTATTTTTAGTTTTTTCCATAGTATCTCAATTGCACACAACATATTGTTTGTCAACAGAGTTTGTGTTAGTGATGTTGTTGCAGCTTTTAAAGTTTGAATCTTAATAAAGTGAAAGATCGTTGATATGTTATCAATGAAGTCGAATGAAAGTTGTTACATTTTATATTTTTTTTACAATCAAATCAAATGGTTTGATCGTCCACTGCGTTTTAATAAACACGTTTTTCCGAGACTAAAGGACTTGTGATTGTCCTAATATGCTAAACCAATCTTCAGAATTAATTCGATTTTGGATAGTAAGAAACTGTAGTAGCAGGTTAGATCGAGGAAAGGAATCAAATACAAAGAATAGTATTAAAAAGAACGAGATCTGAGAAAGAGACAAAGGTTTGAACAATGCACATAATCAATTTCCTCGACGAAAACGTTCAAAACAATTTTTTTATTTTAACTATTACTTTCAAATATCTTGACTCGAAGGAGAATATTTTTTGTATTACAAAATGAAATTTTTAAATCTGAAAACATTATTGGGTCAACGTGTTTTTGTAATATTCAAATTCTTAAAATTTCAAGTTTTAGTTGGGATTATGAGACTTTAAACTATACTCCATAAGTTTCACGAAACTGTATGTTTTAGGGGAACAAATTGTTAGAAAAATATATTTTTTTGTATTTTAAATACATTTTTATCCACTAATAATGATTAATTCTAAATTTCAAAATATTAATTACATTTCTTGAATTCTTACTGGTTTAGAATTATAGGAAATGTAAAATCACAAAATCTGCATTTATAACTAAGATTTAATATGTTTTACTGATATGTGTCGAAATTCTAAAATATACATTATTTTGAAACAGAGAGAGTAGTATATTAGCGTTTTAGATTAGTATTGGTATAGATAAAAATTTATACACATTTTACTCTATTATTAATATATATGTATTTATTGCAAAGCTAAGAAAATTTAACTATTGCGAATGTAGGAAAAACTTTACCTTTATGGTATATGAAGTTTTAAGCAATTATATTTAATTGAGTAAAAAAGTACATATCGAAAATTGCTATAATCTATTACGAAATTTACAAATTACTACTCATTCTATTTTTTTTAATTGTCATTGTAGAGTAATTTTTTGTTTCAAAATAAGTGTTGTTTTAGAGTTTCAATGTAAAATTTATTAAATTTATATTTTATAATTTTTTATATTATCCAGTTTATTGATTGAAGTAAGATTAGATGTATAGCCAATAATGCCTTTATTTTAGAAATATGCAAATTAAATGTTTTTAATCCGTATACACAAATATAAGATGACAATTAAAATGAAACATAATGAATATTATAAAAACATAACATTCACCTTAACATTGGTAGTCCTTCTAGACGTGATTATGAAAGAATAACACTCACTCAAAAAAATGTGGCTGACCAATTGGTTAGTGCATAAAATAAAAAAACATGGAAATGTCTAACGAAAATTATATTAAAATAAAACTACAAAACCTTGTCTAAATAAGTTTAAAATAACATGATTTTTTTTTTTAGATTTAAGATATTACACTATTATATATTAGAAACAGACTTTAAATCATGATATATTATACATTACTAAATTTTTTTATTGAAATTCAATATTGTATTATCACTTATCAAAAAATGGTCTCAGCTATATTTCCTAAGATCAGTATATAACAATCAATTTGAAAATGATAATGTAAACGTAGAACAAAACAAACTGTGTAATTGGAGATTTTTTTCATGCATTTATTTATAATGATATTTTAATCATTTTCAAGTAAATGATTCAAAGATACACAACTATATCATGATAAAATAACTCCAATATCCATTCCTCATCTTTATCATGTTAATCGTCTTTCATATTTTCGATTTCAAATAATAACAACCTATTATACACAACATATACAAACTTGATACGGTCTAGAGAATTTTTTTCATATATACAATAAGTAATGCATAAGAAAAGTAAAATACTCATTTGAAATAAAACGAAAACTACTATTAAAAATTTAAATAGAAATTATAAAAATAAAAATTCACGTACAAAACGAAAAAAAAAACAAATTTAACAATTCAAAATATATAATCCGCGCGTAGTGCGGAGAAAAGCTCTAGTTTTATTAAATAACAATTATGATAGTTTTTAAAATAGGTAGAGGTGTAGACAATGTCTAGACCTCTGCATAGACGGTAAATCGGTTCTAACCAAAACATTTTTTTATAAAATCCAATTTATAAACTTTAAACCAGTTTAAACAGTTTAAAATTAGTTTAAAATGATTTAAATCAATATAAGTTAGTCTACATTTATTAAATTAAACAATAATATTAGTATATATCCATAATTTTATCTTATTTCTTTTGTTTTGTATATTTATCAAAATAATTTTATAATTAAGAGTTATTTGCATAAAGTGCCCTATTTGGCACCTATAATTAGAGACTTGCCCATGATGTGACAATCACTTTCCTTTGGACCATTTTGCCCTTCTCCACACTCTCTCTCCTCTCTTTGACTTCCCTTTTTTTTTCTCTTCAATCATTAATTATTTTACAAATCTCTATCATTCTATATACAATTAAATTTTAAATTTCATTATTTTTTCATAAGTGGCTTTGAATCCTCAAATTTCATCATTCTATCATTCTGGGTTTTAGATTCGACGTCGTGTTAGCGGTTAACAAATATTGTAGACGTTAACAGAAGTGTTAGTTGTTAACAATTATTTTTACGCTTCGCGTTAATAAATGTGTTCGTTGTTAACAAATATTGTAGACGTTAACAAAAGTGTTAATTGTTAACAATTACTTTTACGCTTCGCAGAAATAAATGTGTTGGCTGTTAACAAATATTGTAGACGTTAACAGAAGTGTTATATGTTAACAAATGTTTTTACGCTTCGTGTTAATGAGAGGAAAGAGAAAGGGCATTCTCGACATTTTCTTGCCAAATGGTTGTGTCAGTGTCCTTCATGTCCAATCAATGGTATTTTGCTAATTTGAGCTTCAAATATGGGTAGTTCACTAAATCACTCTATAATTAAAGTCAAAAACTAAAATGAAGTGTCAACTCAAGTTCTTGGATATGGCGGAAGCTACTTAAGCTCATGGATTTTTCAAAAGATTTTCTTATAACTGTAATACGGAATTGGGAACATTCTTTATTTTTGTACGATGTATGGTCTCGATTTGGAAGCCTGAAAAATGTTTTGGGGGAAAGGGGTATTATTGATTTAGTCATTGGTGATAATGCTACTATTGCAGAAGCCCTTGCTTTACTATAGACGTAGACGGCACCGGCTGAGCATACTAAATGAGGTGATGGACGAGCTAGAAAATCTCAGACTCATTACTCTGCAGGAGGACGATATTCCTCTTTGGAAGCAAACTGAAGATAATTTTGTGACCCAATTTTCAACGAAGAAGAGTTCAGAGTAATTCCGCAATAATCATCAAACTTGTACATGGAGCAAGGGTGTCTGACTCTCTCAGTCAACTCCAAAGTATGCTTTCTTCTTCTGAATAGTCTTGTGTGACATAATTCAAACAGCTAATAAAATGCAAAATGGAACAATGCAATCAACACAACTTGTGTTTTGTGTAGTGAAGAACAAGAATCTTGTTGCCATCTATTTTTTGGTTGATGTTACTCGGGACAGATCTGGAAAGCATTAATAGGAGGGCCTATGCAAGGTGACTTCACCACAGACTGAATGTACCTAAGGTGCTTCTATCCAACCCGAGACTAAATTCGAGGAAGACCTTTATCTTATACACCTTCATTTTTTGGTATACCCCTGCAAGCAACATTGCATACAGTGTGGAGAGAACGAAACGCACGACGATATGGAGAACAACCGAAAGATGCTAGCTATTTGATATGGTTGGTGGATAAAAAAAATGCGGCTCAAATTTATATTAGTAAAAGGGAAGGGAAAACAATATCCTGAAGAAGCTTTGATCACTTGGTTTGGGATACAAGAGACTCATGGAGTAACTGGATAAGTTCTTTCATTTAGTTCAGATTTTTTGGTTCTGTAAGTACAAAGAAAAACAGATGCACCTAGTGTAATAAAGTTATGATTGAATAAATTTTACATTAATTCAAAAAGTAATATATATATATATATATATATATATATATATATATAATAAATAAATCATTCGTTAACGTCTAAGCCATACATATGCCCCGAATAAATCCATAATAAAGCAATAATTCATTACTCAGTAAAATTACACTTATTTTATTTTATACTATAATTCTAATTTAAACATTTATTCCACTTTAAATATTAAAAATTAGTGTAAATTGCTAATTAGGTTAATTTAGTCCTTTTTATAAAGAAGTGTAGTTTTGAAAAATAATAATAAATAGAATAATTTTAAAAATATAATGGGAAATTTTTTAAAATATCACATTTCTAATACCACTTTTCATGTTAGGTTAACCATTTTTACCCTTATTTTTTTAAGAGAAAAAATCACTTATAACCCTATAGGTAATTAATCTAAGACTTAGGGTTTAGAGTTGAAGAGTGTGATATGATTTTGGAATATGGATTTTAAAATTCTAATTAATTTAAAAGTCTTTTGCGTCTTAATAAAGAATGTATTTATGAAAATGTCTTTTTAGTGAAAGTAAAGATGAATTTTTCAAATATAATTTTATTTGAGGGTATTTTTACCAATTTTCTCTTTTTCATACGAACATGACTATTTTGATTAATTCAGAGTAAAAATAATAACTTGCTTGATTAAACCCTAAGCAAATCTCATCAACTAAACCAAGATTCTTCTTTGGTTTGATTTCTTTCCGGTTTCTATTTGGGTAAAAACGATTTAAATCTTGAAAGTTTGGAGTACGTATTTTTTAGCAAAAAAATAAAAGGTTTGAAGTACGTATATTGTAGAAATATGATATATTTTGTTTCTTCGAACCGAACTTCATACGAGTTTCGTTTAATCAAACCGGTACGTCTGGTCTCGTTGTTGTTGTTTTTATTTATAAAAGGAAATTTAATTACCAATCCACCGACCGAGCCTATATAATCCAGAGAGAAAGAGAGAAAGTTTTTATTATTTTTTGCTATCTTCTTAATCTTGCGCGAACAGAAACTCTTTCTCCCCTCTGACTCTTGTCTCTGTCTCAGTTTGAAAATTAGGGTTTCGTGAAAAGAAATAAAGAATGGTGAAAGGAGGTACAAAGAGGAAGCCTGACATGAAGAAGATCACAAACAAAGCTTCGCGAGCTACTACTTTCTCCAAACGCAGAGACGGTCTCTTCAGCAAAGCGGCTCAGCTTTGTGTTCTCTCCGACGCTCAAATCGCAGTCTTGGCGACTCCGTCTTCTTCCAACTCCAACGCTTCTTTCTTCTCGTTCGGTCACTCCTCTGTTGAATCAGTCGTCTCCGCTTATCTCTCCGGACAGAGACTTCCCCCTGTTTCGTCCTGTGATACCAAAGCGACGAGAGAAGACCTCGGTATTTGCATGGCTCGCAAGGATCTAGGGTTAGGGTTTTGGTGGGACGACGAAAAGCTTATCAATTCGAAAAATCCAGAAGAGATTATGGAAGCGATGGAGTCCATGAAAGTACTCATGAAGCATGTGAAGGAATTAGAGAAGGATCAAACCCTAACAACGGTGGAGGAGGAGGACAAGGTTGAGATAACACAAGACTTGGATGAATGGAGCGAGATGGAACTTACTCAACTCCTCCAAGATTGTGATGATGTACCACCACCTCCACCTGTTGTTACCAACACTGACAAAGAAGAAGAAGAGGATCAGAATCTATCTGAGAAAACCTGCAGCAACAACAACTCTGTATCATTACATGAAGCAGCGGCAGAAAGAAGCTTGGAACAAGCGAAAATGGATCTTGATTTTGATTCTATTTTTGAAGGTTTGGCATCCTATGACGATGCGGAGCTCTTATGGTCTGATGAGTTATTGTTCATGTAATCTTGAAGGGAGTAGGTACGGTTTGGACTCCATCAGTTTTTCTCAGATGAGAGAAAATTGATCGAACTCATACCGGTTAGTTTTGTCTCATTGTCTTAATGAACTAATGTAATCAAATGTTTTTGTTCAAGTAAAATTTGAGTTTTTGGGTACTTCTTTTTGTTATGTTTTTGGTAATTTGTTCGACATATATTCTTTGCAAACGTTTTGTTCGAGTAAAGATCTTGGCTTTGCATCAAGTTTTATAAACAAAACATACATACGGAAATTCATTATAACTCAGGTGGCAGAGGATGGGTCATCTAGGACATACCTCAACATTACAAAAGATTAAAATTGATTGAACTCATGTAATAAAATGTTCTTTCAAGTAAAATTTGAATTGTCTACTTCTAGTTATGTTTTTTCCATGTAATTTGTTTGGAGATATATCCTTTGCCAACGTCTGTTCTGGTAATTACTCTGCTCGCATCTTCAATAAGAAATTTTATAAACAAAACATAACATAGGGACATTCATTAGAGCACCCACATTGGTGTACTTCCTAAGTGAATCCTTAAGTATATTAAACTAATTTTTTTTTTGAATTGTTAAGATCCTAATCTAATTTATATGTCCATTGGTGTTCTCATCACCTTCATCTCTTTCTCCTCACTTTCCTCCTCTTTCCAACCTCATGCCACATCACTAAGGATCAACTTCAAAAAATTCTTAAGGAAGGATTGATCCTTCATGTTTACCATTTTTTTATTAATATTTTAGTAAAAACTACATAGATATTAGTGTTAAAGATTCTTTAAATCCCCCAATGTGGATGCTCTTATAACCCAGCAGTGACACAATCCGATTGTCATAGCGACCAACCTTACTTCAAGGTGAGAGTTTCATGTCCTGAAAAGTAACTGCCAGCATGATAAAAATAGACAACAAGTAGTCCAAATTTCATGTTTAGATTCCCTCTTTTTCTTTCTCTTTTATTTCACATAGAGAATGACATTTACTCTGTAATGAGGAGAGTTTCTGCCTTCAGAAACAAAATTGTGTACAGAAAAACTCAAGAATACAAAAGATTCTCAAGGTGTTAAGGGTTTAGGTTATCAGACGGTTCAACATTTGATGGTCTGGCTATTCCCGGTTCGATTGAATTTATCTTTTATCGGATACACGTGTGTTGTTCTGTGACAATTAGCTATATTAATCGGTTGTTATAGATCTCGAGGCTCGGTTAAGTGTTAGATGAGCTAAGATAGACTTGTAAGAGCATCTGCATCGCTTGGAAACCCACTTGGGTTCTTATTTTGTTTTTTTGTTTTTTTTTTAATATCCAATCGCGGGTCACCACGTATTAGTGGGGCCCGCAAATAGGATAAGAAACAACAAGAAAACGGCTCTTATCTGGCGACAACAAGGAGCGTTTCTTCCTTCTTTTGGTGGGGCCCATATTAAAAACCAAGAATAAGAGACTGCAATGCAGATGCTCTAAGGAGAGAGAGAGAAGAAACAGTTGTAATCGACGGTGGCTCAAGTTTTAGAGTATTGCCAGAAGACTTGCAAGTTTTATGTTATGCATAGACCTTGGCTACTATACAAGGGGGGGGGGGTTCATGAGAGACGAACTATGCACACAACATAACTAGTGAAATGATGGTTAGCATGAGTTGGTGGCCATTTGGAATTTCACCTTGAGATGACTTCTTGGCTCTTCTTTATCTACGGAGCCATGTTTCTTGAGACATGATCTTGGTGATGGAACAGACTGTTGAGGCTTCTGAGACAAAGAAACTTTGTTTACTCAAAGTCATCGAGCTGATACACTACCTTAGACCGTCCTAGCTTAATCTTTTTTACAAATTGATAAGCTGACACTGTATCTATGCTCTGCAGGAATACTACTTTCGCAGAGCTTCCCCCTGGGTTTACATCAGTTCTTGAAGCATCTATTTTCCCAAACACGCTGAATCTTTAACAGTTCTGGTTTGGATGGGAGATTCCCATGTGTACTCAAGAACTTCATTCGCAAGCATTTTGGATCAGCAAGAAGCTTATCTTTCAACAACTGTAGATTCTGCGGTTTATCAGCAGAAGTGGATTGTTGGCTTGCTTTGTTCCTTCTCTTGGAGTTACCTGATGTTTTGTCTCCACTAGCTTTCCTTTTGACCCCAATGGATCTGACATTATCAACTTCTCTGATCTGGTTTTCAAAAGTTGTTGCAACTTCCAAGTCTTGTAATTTCTCTGCAGGCGCAACGCCCACATAATCAGAACCGAACTCTTTTTCAGATGTCAAAGTCTATCATCTGAACGAGTGATGTCATCATGCGTTTCAATCATAACATCAGGAGGTGCTTCTCTTCGTCAGCATCAGTAGTGTCTTCCTCTATTATATCTTCAACAAAAGATTCTGAATTTCGTAAGCAAATACTCTGCTCAACTTGACAGCGTTCTCTGCTCTTCAGCGAGTGCGATGCATGCTCATGATTAGATGTTCGAGCCATGGTTGCACAAGCTTTCATAACGCTAGAATCAGAGCTGATCAGAGGGCTCCTCGTATTCCAACTCTGAACTACTTTATCAACAGAACAACAATGGACATCCTTAGGCAAGGGGATCTCGTAGACTGAAATCACTACTGTTGTCCGCCGTCTCAGGAAACATAGGAGGAACCAGGTCGTCGATGCAGTTGGAGGGATCGAGACACCAATCTGGTTCTTCTGCGCAATCCATTAGCTCTGCACCTGCAAACACAATGACAAAATCTATTTGAGAATACAAACAACTCAAAAGTATGTGCGCATCAATCCTTGGCCTTGCTCGTGTGAACAGAACATATAGATGAAATTGGCTTCTTTAAGTTCCCCTAGAACTAATCGAACAAAACAGTACCACTATTCTGCGTTAAGCAGTTGTAAACACCAAATGAGTTTCTCTCCTAAGTATACTGAGCATACCACTAGGAACAAGAACAGTAGAAAACCCAGAAAAAAGCAGAACTTTCCACACTTACTTCCTCTAACTTCTTCATAGACAGATTCGGAGAGACTCAAATCAACAATGTAAGTATGTAACGCTTAAAGCTAAGTATCTGAGCGGTCAAACTGTTGGTCGCAGCCAATCTCCGAAGCGGCACTCGTCGCAAAACGGCCATCTCTCGAACAAAACTCAGAGCAGAATGGGAACTACGAGGAGAGCAAAGGGGAGAGAGTTCTGTGTCCAAGTAGGGCGAATCGATCGGCGGCTGGCAAGAACACCATAGCCCAAAGGAGATGTTCCAGAAGTGCGTTTGCAGAGCTCTGTTCACAAAGTGGCGGAACCTCCACGAATCTGCTACCAGAGTTTCGAAATCGCGATCGAAGCTTCGGAGACAAGGCTTTGGAACGTAGCGCGGTTCCATTAGGTCGAAGAACGAAACCAGGATTCGAAACGGTTCGGATGGATCCAGGATCCAGGATCCGACCCGGAATCCATGAATCCGAATTGTTTAACTTTAATCCCACCCACACTAGGTCTCCTTTCTTTCACATCGTCACTGAAATTAGGGTTTTGGCTTTCTCTTCGACTACACTAATACTTGTCGCTGTATGTGTTTTGAAGAATTTGATGCAAAGACACACCATGTTGTTTTTTTATTCCCTCAGAAAGAACTACGACACTTCATACAGTTTTCCAACTTTTTCACACTTACTACCTGTACGTTTTACTTATATATTGTATTTCAAAACACCCACCAACGCGTGTAAAAGTTATTTGGATATATAGAAAGAAACCAACATTTTGTTAACAATCTCCATAGGAATCTTCTGTATTCAAAGCCGGATCTGTCATTATGGAACTTGAATCAATTTTTTATAAAAGAATTTTTGACCTTAATAATATAGCTTGTTCCGAGTAACAGCCTTTGAAACGGTGTTGTTTCTTAACAATAAGCGTGAGGTGTGATCAGAAACCAGGCTTGGGAAAGTCAGGAGAAAGCCAAACTCTAAGCAGAGATGCAACGTATTGGGGTACATGTATGTACGTCTTCAGGTTACAAGATACGTTGTGGTTGTTTCTCATGAGTCATGAGACCATTAGACTGATTGTCTTTTGAGTAAACCATGTGAAGATAGCTAGATCTGTTGTTAAGTAAACGATAAATCGAAATTTCAGTGATTATATATGTCTTTGATTTTCCATCAGTGATTAACAATATCACCTAAATTACTAAAAAAGTATCTTTAAAGTCCTACAGAGCAGTTCATATATATCTTCGTACATTATTATTTTTTAGTAACCATCCGCAATTTTTTTTCCAAAAATTCTAAAAGATGATAAATGATATTAAAAGTGTTGTTTTATTCTGAAAATACAATCTGTTTCGATAAAGATTATTCACAATAGTTACAAACTTGCAAGAGAACAACGTCTAATTGCCCTTATTTTTGTTGGTTTATATTTAGTATAATAATATGATTTTTAATATTTTTTAATTATATAAAGTGTTAATATTGTTAATTTATTAATAAAACAATTTTGATTTGGTAGTCAACTAGTCATAAATATCCCAAAAGCTCACAAATTTCTAACCGCTGCACCCATCGTGTAAATCACTTAGTAACGTTTTAAACCGCAATCACCCGCATCCGCAAACTTCCACAGCTGTAACCGCAACCGATACGTTTAAATCAGTCAGGTAATAAACCTTATCAACATTTAAAGTGTTGAAATTAAAATATCAAGAGCATCAGTTTTCATATATTTTCATAGAGAATGACGAAATAAATATTGTATATTTTTCATAGTTGGATGTCTTTTGTAAATTTAGAGTGAAAATCCAATGTTATTATATTGTGTATCTTGATAGAGAAACTATCAATTGTTACTGGATTTAAAATACTCAAATCTCAGTAACTAAACCAATAAAATTTTTCTGGTTTAAAGATATTTTTCAAAATTTTCCCTTTTCATAATAAAGATAACTATTTTGATTAATTCAGAGTGAAAATATTGTTTGAACCGAGTTCTGATTAGAGACTAAGGTCGACGGAACTCGTCGGTGGGTTCTTTAAAGACGACCAAACAGAGATGGTTTACTATGGTTTTTAAAGCATAAAGGGAAAAGTTTTCTTTTATTAGTAAGTTGGAAAATGTTTTCAAGACAGTCTAGATCTGGAAACAGTGAAAACCCTAATTCTAGCTGCTTTGCTCCCCGCCTTTCCGTCTCACTCGCCCTCCTTTTATAAGATGTTCCCTTCTAGGATTCCTTAAGTCAGGTCGCTTAGCGGGCCTTCACTTGGATGGGCTGGCCAATTGTCGGACGGGCCGCAGCATTTCTTCTCGGGCCCGAACGTTTACTCGTGGCTTGACGACTGAAGGACATTTCAGACAACATCTCCCCAGTATTTCCTCCTGCTTACCCGGGGTAGCGAGTGGAATCGCCACCAGATGGCTGGGCACTACGGGTCAGACTAGCCATTTTCAGGGCTTCGCAAAGGGATGAAATCCACCTCATACAGTAAGCCCCCCCAAATCCATCAAAGACCGGTGTCGGACGATTTTTGATGGTTTGGAGTTGCTGAGCTCTGAAACGGCTGGGTGTGCGAGAAACCGGTTGCGGTTTACGCCGTACCGTGTTTGGACTCTGGCGAGTAAGCATTCTTTACTTCAGTCCGATTTATCGGCTAGTCGCTGGTAACGGGGAAATTCGAGTTATGACCAGGAAGATGGGTTTTCCCCGTACTCGCGTGTTAGTTGATCGCCAAGGTCGTACCCCCTGTGCAAAAGAATTAAGGAGTCTGTGGGGCCAGGCCCATTTACGCGAGAAGTTGAAGAGTCGCGAGCTTAGTAGGCGTTGTAAGGCCCAACTAGGCCTCTTTTAGACCTAATGATGAACTACGGGAACCGCGCCCCTCCTCTTTTGTTATAAATAGGAGGCCTCCCCCTCATTACCCTCATTCTTCCCTGCGATTACAGGTACACTCCGTCTCTCTCTCTTCTTTCTCTCTCTAAGTAGCGTTTGTAGGATATATAGTTATCGCGATTAGGATGAGTTCGACGCGTAAGTACTCCCGAGAGGAGAAAGGAAAGTCGGCGGCTGTCGATTCAGATCAGGCGAGGGATGCGACGACAGGGGATCCTCTGGACGACTTCCACATAGTGCATAGGGATGCTTTGATGGACGTAGCTGGTCTCGATCTGACGCAGAGAATGTTGGTCGTTGATGCCGAAAGGCAAATCAGGGGCGAAGACGACATTGCTGCAGGAGATCTTCTCGGCGATGTTCAGACTCGGGTCTCTGAAATGAGACCGATCGACTCCCGTTCGTCGAGAAGAAGGCGAACTGGGATTGTGGTGAGTAACTCGGCGAGAAGGAGATGAGCCGGGTCGGCGGCAGTTAATCCGGCGAGACGGAGGCAAGTTGCCGAGGTCAGTCCTGAGGATCCATCCGTTTTCTCCCCGTGGCAGTATGTCGGGGATGGGAACTTCAGGAGGATGCCCGATATTCCCAAAGATGAGATACGCTCTGCGGATGTTGAAGGGCAGTCATAGGAGGGAGTTCGGGCGACTAGATCGACTCCCGACACAGTGCAGCAACTGTTGATGAATTGCAATGCGGTCGGGGTGACGTATCTAATCCTGAAGAAGGAGCAGCGCCCTTGGTCTCCCCCAGTCGGTTACCAGTGCGTCTATGAGTCCTACTTTCAGCAGGACACTAGGCTCTGGTTTCCGATTCCGCGACTGATAACAACATACACGTTTCGTCGGAGGGTGGCCATTTGCAAGTTTTTGAATGGCTCGTTCCGCCTGGCGGTTGAATTGCTGGTGATGGCCGCGGAGATCGGGGTGTCTCTGTGTCCTCAGGCGTTTGAGGAGTTGACGTCCGTAAAGCCAATGCCCGGTGGTCTTTTCTCGATGAAGATGAGACCAAAATACAACATCATCACCGGACATCCGAACAAGACGCAGAATTGGAAGAGCTTCTACTTTTACGTTAAGTCCGACGAGCATGCATTCGTCGACCCGCCAGGCAATAATTTTCGCGTTCTTTGGAACGAACACATCGGTTGATTGTCATACTTAACAGCTTGGCCCCCGTACGGATTCTAACCTTGTTTCTTTTCTTGTGCAGTTGTTCATCCGTATCTGACCGGTGTTCCAGGAATTTTTTTCGCTAAAGCTCGGGCATTAGTCGAACTCGGACACAGCAAGTGGCCTGACATCAACGAGGACAGGGTTCAAAGGGTTCTCGACCGCATTGACAGAGGTTGGGGTCTCTTCTCGCGTTTTTCTTTTGTACTGCCTCTCATCGTCTCGTTCTCTGACAATAGGGTTGGTTTCTCGCAGGTGATTGGGAGTCGAACATGCCTTGCCCTATTCGGTCCGGAAAGAAAAGATCGTCACTTTTTTCGAGAGCCGAGCAACGAGAGATCGACCGTGCTTTGAAGATGAAGGAAATGCCAGACCTTTCTGCCATGATTGAAGATCAATTTTACTCGGGGGCCGGCCTTATGAGGCTCTAGATGGGTTCCAAATCGACGGGAGTGGACCAGAAAATCCCGGTCTCGAGGCGATCCCTCTTCTCGAAGGCTCCGGGGTTCCTCGCCCAACGCCCGAGAGAGAAAGACTGCCGACAGAGGCTCGAAAGAGGGCTCAGGAGGATCCTGGCGGTGATGGGGGGTCCGACGGACTAGTGGAAGCGTCGGGGCCAGATGGACCAGCGAGGGAGAAGCGGAAACGTTGGTCATCCGAGGGAGGTCCAGTGACTGATGAGATGGGAATTCCGTTTTTGCAGGACGAGCCTTTTGAAGATTTACCCGAAGATGGTTTGGGGGATCGCCTGGTTGTCTCGACGGATGGTGGCCCCGTACATATTCCTCAGATCGATCAGGGGACTGACCCTGCTCGTTCTTCAGAAAGGAAGAAGAGCATGAAGAGGAAAAATAAGAAGACCGATTCGGAGAATCCGATTGAGATGTCGCTGGAGTCAGCCCGTCGGACTAATCCGCGTGGAGAGTCAGACGGTGCTCCTAAAGGCCCCTCGTCAGTGCAAAGGGACGAGACTCGCATCTCCGTTGATCGTGAAAGGAGGGCTCTCTCGAGGAAGCTGAAACATCCGTTCCCAGACGCGGTCAGTTATGCCTATGATGCCCATACTCCATTCGTGTGCGATGGCTCCGAATGCGCATCCCTACTTCGCCAAATCAAGGGAAGTTCGGATGATATGCTGGCTGTCGAGGACCTCGTGTTCAAGGAGGCGTACATCGAGGCGTCTCGCAGCCAGATGATGGTGAGTGTCTTCCTTCATATGTGTATATATATATTTTTTGCGTATGTCTCGTCGTGTCCTGACTTCGTTTTTATGCAGGCCTTAGGCGGGATGAACTTCTTGATCGGCCGGTATGATGCCGAATTGAAGGCCACCTTCGCGAGGCTCGGGAAGGCTCAGGAGAAGGCCAAAGCTGAGAAAGCACGGAGGCTTGTGTTTAGGGAGAAGGTGAAGGCTGGTCTCGACGGGGCTGCTCGGGAGCGTGATGAAGCTGTGAATCGCAGTGAGCTCATGTCCAAAAAGGCGGAAGATGCCGTAAAAGAGCTGGTGGCTACTCGGGCCGAGATGGAGAAGCTTGCGGGCGAGAGGAAGGATTGGGAGGCAGAGAGGGCCAAACTTGAACATGAGAAGGCCGAGATCGTCGAGGCGAATTCTAAGGAGGCCGATCGCCTTAGGAGCTCCCGGATTTACGAAGTCAACTGCGAGCGGGCAAGGGTCCAAGCTGCCTTGACTGCCAAAGCCGAATGTCAGTTCGGTCATATCCGCGAGTGGGTCAGTCGCGCTGATCCCTTCGATGAGGCACATTTCTTTTAAAGCCAATCTTTTGGAATGCGTAAGTGCCTCGAGATGATGAAACGGAGAGGGGAAAATATCGCGCAGGAAAGGATCGACTTCTTCCAATCCGAGGAGAGCAAGTGGAAGGAGGAGGCCTCCCGTCTGTCGCCTGGCCAACTTTTAGAGGGTGACCTGACGCTGTCCCCTTTGGATCTTCCGTCGAGGTTCTTGGACAGTGAACTTCTCGCTGCACTCGAAATAAAGTTCTCAGAGGATCCACAATTCGATCCGTACGGCTCTAACGTCGTGCTTCTTAGTGCTCAATCGGCAGCCTCCCTCCGTACCCCGTCTGATAAGGAGGATGATCTTTTGAGCCTCGGGGAGTCGCAGAACCGAGTTGAAAGTGACAAGGCGAGAGCTATATCAAAGGAGTTAGAAGAGCACGGGAGCGTGGATCCTCAAGTCTCGACGATGGATTCCTCCGAGCGAACACGCGACAACAATGAAGTCTCTGTCGCAGATCCATCCGGGACTTAACCCCCCGTTTTTATTTAATTTCTTCTGTCGCTGTCTCGGCAAGATTGCCTTTGTTGTTGTAGTCCTTGCTTCATTTCTTTTTTTTTAACTCGGCGGAGTCTTGTGCGTGTTTGTAATTGATTCCCGAAGCTCTTGCTTCTCTTTGCCCCTTTTTTATCAATGGAATCTGTTGAATGTTTCTATCAAAATACGCATCATTCCTCGGACTCTTCTGTATTTGTAGGATGATTATTCGGCTGTGCGGGATTGTTACCTAGCCTTGAATTTTGCTCAACGTTCTGAACTGTACTCGTCATGAGTATCTGGTCGTTCGTTTTTCCTTCTGTTTTTTTTTTACTTAGGATTTCGCGTGTCGCGAATTTTACTCGTTAATTCTGGTAGATCGTTGATCGGATCTAGAATTTTGACACAGTGCGAGTTTTACTCGCTAATTCCAGTAAGCCGCTGTTCGGACTTAGAATCTTCTTGTGATGCGAGTTTTACTCGCTAATTCTGGTAAGCCGCTGTCCGGACTTAGAATTTTTTCGTGATGCGAGTTTTACTCGCTAATTCTGGTAAGCCACTGTTCGGACTTAGAATATTTTCGTGATGTGAGTTTTACTCGCTAATTCTGGTAAGCCACTGTTTGGACTTATAATCTTTTCATGATGCGAGTTTTACTCGCTGATTCTCCTTTCACCTCTCGGATGATGAAGTGAATTTTCTCTCCTTCCGCGTTTAAAATAGTTTGTGGTATTTCGGTTGGCCAAACCTCCACAAACATACTAACGGGATGGAGGTTTATCGACTCGTCCGATAGTGATTAATTTTAATTTGACCCTATTAGGGGTCAGGTCAATCGTAGTTCATTTATACCTAGTGGAAGTGATTCAACGAATGCATCTACTCGGCGTTGAGTAAAAATGACCCGTGACGAGTGCATTTACTCGGTATATATATATATATATATATATATATATATATATATATATATATATATATATATATCTTTTTTTTGATATATGACTGAACCTCCGGAGAAGCTGCCTACGTACCCTATCAGGGATCAAGTCAATCGTAGTTCGTTTATACACCGAGTGGAAGTGATTCGACGAATGCATCTACTCGGCGATGAGTAAAAGTGACCCGCAATGAGTGCATTTACTCAGATCTTTTTTTTTTGGAAAAGTAAAGCATGTCGCTCGAGTGTATTTACTCGGCGCGTTTGATCTAACGATAGTACCGTTTCAAGTGCATGGAGTTCCATGCTCGCGGAAGAGACTCGCCAGTGGATGTCTCGAGTCGGTATACTCCTGGCTGGACGACTTTGATGATTTTGTACGGTCCTTCGTAGTTGGCTCCAAGTTTTCCTGCTTTCCATTCCTCGGTGTTCTGAAATACTTTACGCAGAACGAGGTCGCCAAGTTCGAGGGGGCGCGACCGAACCTTCTTGTTGTAATAAAGCTCGATTTGATTCTGGTAGTTTTGGATTCGTAGCAGCGCTTGATCCCGTCTTTCTTCGACATTGTCTAACGCGACGAGTAACATATCGCGATTGAGCGCTTCGTCTCGGGTCAGCGTAGAGCGACGTAAGCTGGTGATGCTGACTTCCGTTGGAGCCATTGCTTCAACCCCGTGAGAAAGTGAGAATGGGGTTGATTTGGTCGCACCTCGAGGCGTTGTTCGGTGAGACCAGAGGACTCCATCTAGTTCGTCTGCCCAACAACCCTTCTTCAGATATAAGCGTTTCTTAATACCGTGGATGATCGTTTTGTTTGACGCTTCTGCTTGTCCGTTACCCTGCGGATAACGCGGGGTAGACATATTGAGACGGATTCGCCATTTGTCGCAGATTTCCTTGAAATCATGGGAGATAAACTGTGGCCCGTTATCGGTGATTATCTCATAGGGGAGCCCATGGCGGCAAATGATGTTCTTCCAGATGAACTTTTGGACTTTTTTATTGGTGATATTAGCGATGGCCTCGGCTTCGACCCATTTGGTGAAGTAGTCGGTTAAAACTAGAACGAACCTCTTCTGGCGAGAGGCCGGCAAGGGTCCGACGATATCCATTCCCCACCTCATGAACGGGTACGGGGCTGTCATGGTGCGTAGCGATTCGGTTAGACAATGTATGGTTGAAGCATGCCTTTGGCATTTATCGCATTTTTGCGTGTAAGTCTCACAGTCGGCTGTTAAGGTCGGCTAATAGAATCCGAGGTGTTTAATTTTTAGAGCTAGAGCTCGTCTCCCAGAGTGATTTCCGGCCGCACCTTCGTGTGTTTCTGCCATTACTAACCTTGTTTCTTCGCCGGTAATGCACCTGAGTAGCACGCGGGTTGAGGTCAGCTTATGAAGGTGTCTGTCGGTGAAAACGTACCTGGCAGTCCTTGCTTTGAGTCGTCGGGCGGCCCATTTTTCCGATGGTAACGTTCCGTGCTCGAGATACTCGATAATTTCGTGTCGCCAATCTGGCACTTTGGGAATCGTCGTTTCGCTGAGTTCTGTCGCAGTAGCGACTGAAGCGACTGGTAGGGACTTATCTTCCGGGAAAGCGATGCTCGGCATTTCGATCCTATGGATCGGTATGGTCCTTTTAACTTGGTTGCGGAGTCGACTTCCTAATGCGGCGAGGGCGTCAGCGCATACATTGTCCCCTCGAGGAACCTTGGTGAGTTCGAAGAATTCAAAGTCCTTAACGAGGTTTTGGACGAGCTTAAGGTACGCGTCCATGCATTCATTCCGCGCGTCGTAGTCGCCGCTGAATTGGCTCGTTACCAGCTGAGAATCGCAATAGGCGCTTAGTCGTTTTGCTCGAAATGCCTTGGCCAGTCGTAATCCAGCGATCAAGGACTCGTACTCGGCCTCATTGCTGGAAGCGGCGAAGCCAAAGCTAAATGACTGGCATATCAATTCGCCCGTAGGCGATTGCAGCTGAAATCCGGCGGCTGACCCTTTGGTCGTAGAAGATCCGTTGACGTGGAGGATCCAGTTACCGGTTGGTTGTGCGAGATCTTTCTCCAGTTCTGGGGGTAGCTCGACCAAGAAATCAGCTAAAACTTTTGATTTGGCTGCTGTACGATTCCTATAGACGATGTCGTGCTCGCTGAGTTCGATTGCCCACTTCGACAATCGTCCGGATTGGTTGGTGTTTTGCATCACTGTGCGCAGAGGCTGGTTGCTTAATACTTCTATGGTGTGGGACTGGAAAGACGGGCAGAGTTTTCTCGCGGCTGTAACGACGGTGAGAGCCATCTTTTCGAGAGTAGGGTTGCGCGTTTCCGGATCCGTCATTCGCTTACTTGTGTAGAATATCAGTCGTTGTTCGCCACGATCCTCTCTGATGAGGACGCTGCTAACTACCGTCTCAGATACCGCGATATATAGGTAGAGCGTGTCGCCTTCTTCTGGTTTAGATAGGACCGGAGGGGTCGTTAGGTATTGTTTCAGCTGGGCGAAGGCCTCCTCAGACCTGTCATCCCATACAAACTTCTTGTTGCCTCGTAACAGCTCATAAAAAGGGAGGCACTTATCTGTGGATCGGGAGATGAATCGGTTGAGTGCTGCGATCCTGCCGGTCAGGCGCTGGACTTCTCGGTTGTTTTTCGGACTGGAGAGTTCGAGGATTGCCGAATTTTTTTCGGGTTCGCTTCGATTCCTCTTTGGGTAACGATGTAGCCAAGAAATTCTCCCGACATCACACCGAAGGTGCATTTTGCCGGGTTAGGTTTCATACCGTATTCATTCAGAGTTTTGAAGCAAGTGCGCAAGTGATCTGGATGGTTGCTTGCGCGTAGGGATTTGACCAACATGTCATCGATGTATACTTCCATAGTATGCCCAAGTTCTGCTGCGAACATTCGGTTAACGAGTCGCTGGTAGGTAGCTCCTGCGTTCTTGAGGCCGAACGGCATCACTCTGTAGCAGTAAGTTCCTCTATCGGTGATAAAGGCTGTTTTCTCGCGGTCATCGGGGTGCATCATTATATGATTGTATCCGGAGAATGCATCCATAAAAGTCAACAGTTCATTTCCCGCGGTAGATTCGACTAGTCGATTGATATGTGGGAGTGGGTAACTGTCCTTTGGGCATGCTTTATTGAGATCGGTGATGTCGACGCACACTCGCCACTTGCCATTCTTCTTCTTTGCAACGACAGGGTTCACCAGCCATTCAGGGTAACGTACTTCAGCGATGGATCCGGCTGCGAGCAATCGCTTAACTTCGTCGTTCACGGCCTTCGATCGCTCAGGGCCCAGCTTACGCCTCTTTTGACGCGTCGGCTTGAAGGTAGGATCGACGTTGAGCTCGTGTGATACGATCCTGGGGTTGATTCCTTTCATGTCGGAAGTTTTCCATGCGAATGTTGACATATTCTTCCTGAGGAAAGCGATGATTGTGTTGCGCATATCATCGGGTAAGTGCGCCTCGATTCGAACTATATTGCTCGGATCAGCATCGTCGACAGGTATTTCGAGGACTTCTTCTTTTTGTGGGTAGATTTTCTGGATTAGCTGCGCGACCGAGTTAATATGCAGAGCCGAATGCTGTAGTTTCACGGTCGCGATCAAAAGATCTCGTGCGGCCTGCTGATCCCCACGAAGTGTTCGGATCCTTCCATCGGGACCTGGAAATTTGAGGCACTAATGGTAAGTCGATGAGATAGCTTTCATTGAATGAATCCAAGGGGTCCCGAGAATAACGTTGTACGGAGCTTTGGTGCTGATAACAGAGAATTTTACGGTTCCGTTCACACCGCATTCGTAAACTGGCAGGCGGATCATGCCTATCATGGTTTCCGATGCGTCGTTAAAACCGGTTAGCGAGCAGGAGGAGGGTCTCATATCGCGCAAATCGATTCCCATTTTATCCAACGTTTCGCGAAAGATGAGGTCAATGGAGCTTCCTGTATCGATTAAGACTTTTGCGACTTGACATTCACCGATTCCGAGTTTGACTAGGAGTGGGTCGTTGTGCGGAGTATGGACGTGGGTCGTGTCGGCGGACGAGAAAGTGATCTGCTGATCATTCTCTGGCTTACTTGGCAATTTTGTGAGGTCGCTGCTAGCCGCTTGTAATTTTTGACTGAACGAACCGAGTCTCCGCAAGGGGGTGATCGTCCCATAATAACGCCGACTCGCGAGGTGCGACTCGCTTCGAGTAGATCTCGTAAATCCACGGTCGGAACGTTTTCGATACAAGTTGGCGATTCGGTCCCTTCCTTCTTTTCCAGTTTTCGGCGTAAGTCAGACTTCTTGTGGCGATTGAGCTTGATCCTAAGGTCATCGGCTTTTGAGTTTAGTCGGTCCCAGAGATCCACGGAACGTGGTCTGATCATGCTTCGCAGGTCAACGACAGGGTCTACAGGCGGGAGGACGGTCTTTCGTTTGAGCGCATGTCGCAGATCGTTCGGGCCGACAAAGGCATCGGCTTGAAGCGTGGGAAACTCACACCGTTTCAGGCTTGACCGCAAGTCGTTATCCGCGCTTAATTGCGTTTCATCATCCAAAGGACCGTACTTGGCCAAAATAACGTTGACGCGGCGTCTATGCTTCGGCTGCTCTTCGTTCGGTGAGACCTCCCCAGTTTCTCGTCCGTTTCTCACGTCGTTCCTATCGTTCGAGCGGCGTTCGCCCTAGGATGACCGGTTTGTTGGTCGTTGTGCTCTCAGTTCCTTACTCCTGCTCCAGCTCTTGCTGTTTTTCGGTTTCGGTTTCGGCAGCTCAACGTTTGAGGTCCCTTTTTTGTATGAGGCGAGTAAGGCCTCGAGTAGGTGCTTGCACTCCTTTGTGTCGTGTCCCCTAACTTTGTGGTAGTCGCAGTATTTGGTGAGATCGAGGGGGGCCGGATTCTGACTGGTGCTGTGATTGGATGTTTCGGGGGAAACAGGAGCTTTCCCGTGAGAATCTCTCTCCCAATGGTTCCAACCTTTTTCTCGGACGAGTACTGCTGGTCCAGGGTGCTCATCGTCGTTCACGGTGTAGATGAATCCTTTTTTCTGGTTTGCTTTGTCGCCAGCAGTGTATTGACGCGGTTCTTGTCGTGTATCTGGGGTTTTAGCTGTCACATGTTTAGCGGCGTTCTGTTTGTGAATTATTGCTGTCTTCCTCCATGCGGATGAAATTATTGGATCGAGCGATTGCATCCTGCAGCGACGTCGTCGGGTTTCGGTAAAGGTCGTCCTGGAACTTAGAGTGAACAAAGAGTGTGTTCATTAGGGTGTCGACGGCTATGCTATCGGGGACGTTGACCTTCGAGACAATGGCCTTGAATTTCTCCGTGAAATCGCGCAGACTTAGGCCGGATGATTGACAGAGACTCCATAAGTCGGAGGCTGTGGCTCCTTGTCGTGTGAACATTATGTAATGCTTAAGGAACGCAGTCGAGAGATTGTGAAAACTGTTTACGGAGTTTTCGGGGAGTCAGGAAAACCAGTTGAGTGCTGCTCCTTCGAGACTCTCGACAAAGAACTAACAGTAGCCAGTGTCTTTCTCCTCTGGTGCAAAATGTGCGCGCCCCATCACTATGTTGAATGACGTGACATGCTCAGTAGGGTCAGTATTTCCGGAGAACGACGGTAAGCGGAACTTCTCCGTTGGGCGTAGTCTGACATCCGTTATCTGTTGGGAGAATGGGGTTTGGAGGGTATCCGCGAGGACACGCTCGATCTGAGGGGCCGAAGTCGTGATGCAGTGGATCTTCGAGTGGATATCTTGGAGTGACAGCTTGAGTTCGGCGAGCTCTCGGACTGTTTGCGGGTCCGGACCATTGGATACCTGGACATTTGTCCCGCCGGGAGTTTGCGCAAGAGTCTGTGGATCTGGTCCCGTGTCCTGGTTTTGTACTCCGGGAGCTTGGTTTGCGGTAGTGTTAAACAGATGCCGACGAATCGTGGTCGTCGGGGCACTTGGTTCCGTAGTAAGAGGGGCGAGGATGGCCGCTAATGCGGCGAGCTGTTCGGTGGTCGCTCTCTGCGCGGCTTCTTGTTGGGCGAGTCGCTCCATTGTGAAGTTGAGGTAAGCGGGTTTGTCCGGTGTGGCTGCGACTGGAGCGAGTACGGGAGCTTCGTGTTCTTTGCCGAAGGTTGAATCATCGTGGTCAGAGTCCATCCTTTTATTTTCGTTACTTTAAAGGCCCACGGTGGGCGTCAACTGTTTGAACCGAGTTTTGATTAGAGACTAAGGTCGACGGAACTCGTCGGTGGGTTCTTTAAAGACGACCAAACAGAGATGGTTTACTATGGTTTTTAAAGCGTAAAGGGAAAAGTTTTCTTTTATTAGTAAGTTGGAAAAAATTTTCAAGACAGTTTAGATCTGGAAACAGTGAAAACCCTAATTCTACCTGCTTTGCTCCCCGTCCTTCTGTCTCACTCGCCCTCTTTTTATAAGTTGTTCCCTTCTAGGGTTCCTTAATTCGGGTCGCTTAGCGGGCCTTCACTTGGATGGGCCGACCAATTGTACGGACCGGCCGCAGCATTTCTTCTCGGGCCCGAACGTTTACTCGTGGCTTGACGACTGAAGGACATTTCAGACAACATCTCCCCAGTATTTCCTCCTGCTTACCCGGGGTAGCGAGTGGAATCGCCACCAGATGGCTGGGCACTACGGGTTAGACTAACCGTTTTCAGGGCTTCGCAAAGGGATGAAATCCACCTCCTACAAATATTAAAATAACTTGTTGGATTAAACATACTCAAATCTCAGCAATTAAACCAAGATTCTTCATTGGTTTAATATTTCTTTTCCGGTTTGTATTTGGGTAAACCAAAATTGTGCAGGTGAAAAAATAATCGGGATAACCGGATATAATTTAATTCCATCAAACGAACCGAACGCTGGTAAGAGTAAATAAATTTTGTTAAATCCAACCGGTCTGTCCGGGCTCCTTGTTGTTGATTTTTTTTTTTAAAAAAAGAGATGTCTTAAGATAATGAATTTGTTAATTACGGATTAGCGGCAGATTTAACATAGAAAAAGGAAATATCGAAATCATTTAATTACCAACGGAGCCTACATATATTCGAGCGAGAAAGAGAGTTCTTGTCACTTTGATAGTTTCTAATCTTACAGAAAAACTCTCTCTCTCGACTCTGTCTCAAATAATTAGGGTTTCGTTTGTTCGTGAAAGAAAGAAAGAATGGTGAAAGGAGGTACGAAGAGGAAGCCTGAGATGAAGAAGATCACAAACAAAGCTTCGCGAGCTACTACTTTCTCCAAACGCAGAGACGGTCTCTACAGCAAAGCGGCTCAGCTTTGTGTTCTCTCGGACGCTCAGATCGCTATCTTAGCGACTCCATCTTCATCGAACTCTAACGCTTCTTTCTTCTCGTTCGGTCACTCCTCTGTTGAATCAGTCGTCTCCGCTTATCTCTCCGGACAGAGACTTCCTCCTGTTTCGTCCTGTGATACCAAAGCGAGGAGAGAAGACCTCGGTATTTGCATGGCTCGCAAAGATCTATGGTTAGGGTTTTGGTGGGACGAAGAAAAGCTTATCAATTCGAAGAATCCAGAAGAGATTTTGGAAGCGATAGAGTCCATGAATGTACTCATGAGCCGTCTCAAGGAATTGGAGGATCAAACCCTAACAACGGTGGAGGATGAGGACAAGGTTGAGATAACACCAGACTTGGATGAATGGAGCGAGATGGAACTTAATCAACTCCTCCAAGATTGTGATGATGTACCACCACCTCCACCTGTTGTTACCAACATTGACAAAGAAGAAGAAGAGGATCAGAATCTATCTGAGAAAACCTGCAGCAACAACTCTGTATCATTACCTGAAGCAGCAACAGAAAGAAGCTTGGAACAAGCGACGATGGATCTTGATTTTGATTCTATTTTTGAAGGTTTGGCATCCTATGACGATGCGGAGCTCCTATGGTCTGATGAGTTATTGTTCATGTAATCTTGAAGAGAGTAGGTACGGTTTGGACTGGATCAGTTTTTCTCAGATGAGAGAAAATTGATCGAACTCATACCGTTTGTTTTGTGTCTCATTGTCTTAATGAACTAATGTAATAAAATGTTTTTGTTAAAGTAAAATTTGAGTTTGGGTACTTCTTCTTGTTATGTTTTTTTTTTGGTAAACTGTTTGGAGATACATATCGTTCGCAAACGTTAATTATCTTCGCTGCATCTTCAATAAGAAGTTTTATAAACATAACATACATTAGGGACAATCGTTATAAATCAGCAGTCAGCTTCATAATGTACTATACATAAAACCACCAACTTCAATAGAGTACAAAACCCTTCAAGATGAGAGTGTCATGTCCTGAAAAATAGACAAAAAGTAGTCCCGGTTTGTGAAACGCTAGAAAGAGACGACATGGATGCAGTCAAAGTCAAATCATTTTTTTTTTTTCAGTAAGAGAATGTTTCATGTTTAGATTCCCTCTTTTTCTTTCTCTTTGATTTCACATAGAGAATGAAATTTACTCTGTAACGAGGAGAGTCTCTACCTTCAAGATCTGTTGATGCAGCAACAAATCCTCTTCACAGCCCGGCTTCTTTTCTGCCTTATACTCCCAAAGGAGGCCAACAACAAGAGAAGATAGATTGTAGCTCTCAGAGTTCAGCAAGGGCAGATGAACATCACAGCTTGGGAAAGTGAAGAGGAAGAGGAGAACAACACCAACAACAACAATGTTACAATGTAGATGCAGAGGCTTGAGTTTTATGAACAGAGCGAGTGCGTGGGAAGAAGCAGAGGAATCCAAACATAAGAAGCAGAGGAATCCAGTGAACAAACACACAGTAACAGACTTAAAAACGTGTTGTTGCCTTTCTTCTTGGAACTCAGTTTGTTTTGAAGAAGAGATGTAAGTCTTCAGGTTACAACTTACAAGATATGTTGTGGTTGGTTCTCATGAGTCATGGGACATTTGTTCTTTTGAGTAAAGCACGATTGAATTCTCAGAATCCCTTTTGTGTACTATGTATATATAAATAGAATGCATTTTATGTTTCATAGGCCTTGCCTATTGTCTCATGGAACAAATTAAACCAGAACTTATACAAACCGAACATCAAATGTGCTAGTGGCCATCTATAGAATTACATTGAAATATATATGGGATTTAACTCATGCGTCTTCGGAATGTCCATATTGTATTGTTTTTTTTGGCATATCTGTGAAAGGTGTTGCAGATTAAATGATCCATGTGAAGATTGTAAAATCTTTTTTTAAGTAAACAATTGATCGAAATATATAGTGTTTATTTTTTAAATAGAGCACATAATTCAAAAAGTTTCCCCTTATTTGTAACTTGCTTCTTTTTGTTGGTTAATAAATGTTGAAAATATAGTTTTTAAAAAATTGTATGTTAATAAAAGGTAAGAAAACAGTAAAAAGGAAATTGTTAGATGTCGGCAGAGTTAAAAAAATGGAAATTGCTCAGATTCTTAATCCATCTTATTATAAATACATAACTCAACCCTAAATCCGAACATCATTAGTTTTAGCTCTTTTTACTTTTCTTTCTATTTGAGAGAGCGACTACTAACAAACAAACAAATAACAGGTAGAAAATTAGGTCAAACCCGTATTCTTCCACGCTGATAGTCATCATGATAATCAGTTTCGACCACGAAACCGTTAACGATCCACGACCAGAAGATATTGGCACGATCACAGTCACAGCCATAATCTTTGGAGACGATGATGAGTTTGACACGCCATTCACGACAAGGCCACTTTCCATACAAGACTTCTTCGGTAGTGGTGATGGGAACGAAGACTCCGAGTGCCAAATCATACAAGAGTTGAAGTGTTTCCTAGAGGAAGCAGACATGGACGACGACGTTATCAGCGATGCGATGTTGAAACTAGTTGTCTACATTGATGGTGTAACTTGTTCCACAAGTAGTAGTACTAGTGACTGTTCTCCTGGATGTTATCTGGCGGTTCGGTTGGATCTTTTTCCTGATTCTCATCACTCTCAGATTGAAGATGCCATTCAAGTCTCGTTCGATGAGACCACTAATAACACCCGGTTTAGACCCGCTAGCAAGGTCGTGATTAAAACTCTAATAAGGAAAGTATACAAGAAGAAGATTGAAAAGGAAAACAGTAACAAGAAGAAGAAGAAGAAGAAGATTAGCTTGGAAGAGTGCACGATTTGTTTGGAAGAGTTTAAGAATGGCGGAAGAGTTGTGCCTTTAGCTTGTGGACATGAGTTTGATGAGGAGTGCATCGTCAAGTGGCTAGAGACCAGTCATGTTTGTCCATTGTGTCGTTACCAACTGCCATGTGAAGATTAGATGAACTAAGTTCTCAATCGGTTGCACACAAATTGACTTAGGAGAGTTACTTGTTGTAATGAAGCTCTGTTTAGTTTCCTTTTTTTATTCGATCCATTTGCATTGTACTGACTTGGAAGTATGTTGTGTATAAATATCATAATAACATTTTTTTTTTGTATGCAACACTTGGCCAACATCTATTAATCTATAAATAAGCTTTTTTATTATCATATTGATATCATTGTTACAATATATATGGTTACTAGACAACATCTCTATACAAACAAAAGCTTAAAACTCCCCTGAGTATTGACACTGTAGTCTGTATCCCGCTCTAAAGCTGAAGTTGGAGGCTTCTGGTCTGGTTAAGAAATTGTTCTGAAGAGGGAAAATTACAAACGGTTGTAATTAAGATGTGTTGTTGTACATTCTATTGGCAAAAGTTGGTAAGTTCCAGATTTTTGAACAATTTGAGCATTATGGTTGTTTTATTGCTGTCGATACCATTCTCTGAGGGAACCTGTTGAAAGCATTGTAAAAAAGCTGTATGAGGCATTTCATGGAACAAACATCAATATCCAAGTCAGTATTTTTAGAACACTGTTTGAAAAGGATTTTTCATCTGAGAGATTGCTATGACAGTATCTGTTAACTTCAGATATACATACTTGCATAAACCTTTATCTGCAAAAATGGGGAAATTGGTATACAGTGGCAACATTGAGAAAGTGAACACATATATTTGGCAGAAACTCAAAAAAGTTGTGGTTCCGAGCACAAAACAACATCATCATGTAGATTAGCACCAAGTGAGTGATACAGAGATACATACAGGTGCTTTTAACAATCTCACCCACATCAAAACATTAACAAGATCTTAGCAACCTAACTTAGAAAGGAGGATCTAATTAACTCACACTCCCTTTTCCCTTTGCTCTGCAAAAAACTGGTCAACTCTCAAAGCATTACTTCTGATTTGCTCTATCCCCTTCTACGTTTAGGAAAGCGATTCATAAAGCTAGAATCAGAGCTGATCAGAGGGCTCCTCTGAACAACTTTCTCGACATAACAACAATGGATATCCTTGGGCAATGGATCACTACAGTTGTCCACGGTCTGGGGAAACATAGGAGGAACCAGGTCGTCGATGCTGTTGGAGGGATCGAGACACCAATCTGGTTCTTCTGCGCAATCCATTAGCTTTGCACCTATACACACACAGTGACAGAACTATTTGAGCATACAAACAAATCAAAAGTAATGTATATGCGCATCAATCCTTGGCCTTGCTCGTGTGAACAGAGCATATACATTAACTTTAAAAGTTAGCTTCTTTAAGTGGACTTTATTCTTATTTACCCTACAACCTCATCAAACAATTCTAATATATCCCATCATAATACTTGTTGTAAAAGTAGGCGCCGCAAAATATACAGAAGAAGGAGGCGCCTCACTTGTTGAATTTATTAACAATGTGGGGCCCGATGTTACTATTTACACAGTATATTTCACTTCTATATAAATGAACGATTTCGTTCGATTGTAATACACACCATCTTTCTTCTTCTCTCTTGTACGAGTATTATCTCTCTTCTACGGGTATAAAATTTTGCCCTTATTCAAATTCCGAGATACTATAAATTTGTAAGTTATTTTATAACACGTTATCAGCACGATCACTCTGCAATTCGGTAAAGTTTATATGTATCATATTTACCCTGTTATAATGGCCGGTATACCGCCTATACTATCTTCTATTATCAATTTCAATTCACTATAATTAATGTTAATATATATACTGGTCGGCTGAGCCGCCGTAAATTTATTTATTGTGAATTGGTCGGCTGAGCCGCCTTATAATTTATTCATTGTGAATTGGTCGGCTGAGCCGCCTTATAATTTATTTATTGTGAATTGGATGGCCGAACCACCTTATAATTTATTTGTTATTATGAATCGGTCGGCTGAGCCGCCTCATAATTTATTTATTGCATAATATTGGCTTGGCTCCGCCGCCGCATAATTTATTTATTGCATAATATTGGTCTGGCCCTGCCGCCACATTATTTGTTTAATGTTTTGACAGAAATAATTTTATCACTAGAATAAATATTGATATTTGCATATTATGAATATTATATAAATATTTGGTCGCTTAGATAAAATATTTTGAAATTTATTGATTCTGGTTGACTGCTTATTACGATATTTTCAGACTGATTTTTGGTTCAAACATTTTAATCCCAACGGTCACAAAGAATTTTTTTTAAAATTCCCCCTTTTTCCAACGGTCATGAACAGTGTTTTTTACCTATAAATATACTCATCCTTCATTCATTCAACTCATCCAAAACATTTCATCTCCTCCCAAATATTTTCAAATCGCTCTCCTCCGATTTTCGTTGCAAGAATGATGATTCGACTATTTTTGATTTTGTGTACGATTTTTATTTTTACTTCCATGTATTTGATTTATCTTGGAGGATTAGTGCTGAAAATTTTGGCATTAATGTCTATTTAGCTTTTTATGCATCATTTCTCCTTGTAATCGCATGTATGATTAATGTGTATGGTTTCTAAATTATGAAATTCTAATAAAATTATTATTTTATGTTTTAGAAATCCAAGGAAATTTTCGAAAAAAAAAATTCGAAAATCATTTTGAAAAAAAAATTCGAAAAGGAACATTTCGAAAAAAAAAAAAAAATCGAAAAAAAAAATTCGAAAATCATTTTGAAAAAAAAATTCGAAAAAAAAATCGAAAAAGAAATTTTTTTGGGAAAAATTCGAAAAAAAATATATATCGAAAATCATTTTGAAAAAAAAATGAAAATAATAAAATCATAAAATCTATATTATAATTATATGATTCTTATTTTATAAAGATGAGTACAAAAGATTAAAGAGTATAGTTGCCTAGTTAAAAGAACTATGGCCAAGGCAATGCCTAAAGGGCTAGAGAGATCCAAATGATCTATATTCACCCATGAGACCCATTGAATTATAAAGATTAAGTATAAATGGTTTCCCCAAATGAGAAACAATGGGTAAGAAAGGGAAAAATAGGATTCCTACGAAAGATTTGAAATAAAAACCGCCCAAAACTATACTTATGTACTCTACTGATCTAAACTATGCTAAGGATCAGTATGTTAAGAGGCAAAAAGAGCCATGGATACCCAAATTGGTATACCCACGAAATTACACTTAATGGCATGACTGGATTAGCCATCCATGTCTAAAAACTTGATTGCTATTGCAAAGGCACCAGAGTTATCCCATAAGATCTCACGTTGTGTAACATGTACACAAGGGAAACTCATTAGGCTTTATTGTCCTAAGCATCACGAAAAATAAGTATGTTCATGAGGGGGAGTGAGGATTAAACCCAGTGATACATGACCATACAAGAAAATTCGCGTAACATGAGTTGTAACCATGTCATAAAAGGCTTAGAGATTCAGGTTCTCTTGGTGATAAATCACCCAAGTCCAGCCTAATGCTTAGGGACATTATGAATTTACATGTACAATGCAATGTATGCATCAGGCCATATAAGTGAGCATATATATTCCCATCTTAGATTGAATACGGGTCATAAAGCCAGACATATACCATCTTGAGATTTTTATTAAACAAACCACCACATACATATGTGCCGTCTAAGATGGAACCTCTGAAGAGGATTGGGAATATATGTTGGATAAGTATGTCTTTCTCCACGAGTATTAAAGAAACCTTGAGCCAAATATGGGTGATCAGATTGTGGCTAGGTACACGGATTGCATGATTATGAATCCCACTATCCAACATCAGAAGGAGAAAGATATAAGCTGGATATGATAAGAAAAAGAGAATGGTATTGACCATCATTGTCTTGGCAAGATCCTCGGACCAGAGAATGAGGTTTAAGACGTCTAAAGAAAGAAAAGATTATGCAAAGCTAGCTAAATTAGATGCCAGACACATCGACCCGAGAAATGAAAAGAAAAAAGTCATACCAGCTTAGCACCAAACGAATTTGATGTCCTAGAAGAGACACAACCAAGTTGCTACAGAGTCTATAAGAGATAGACCAATATGTTCCATAATAAAAGGAACCTCAGAAAAGAGAAAAGGTGCATAAAATATGAAATCTGAGGTTAATAGGGAAACCATACCAGACATAGAAATAAGGCCGGCCGACTGAAACATCTAAGGTACCAGACCATGTAGCTTGGGACGCCAAGCTACTAGGTATTGAAGGTCCTAGATAAAAAGATCTCAAATCGATTAGATCATGTTTGGAATACAATGGAACGCAGAAAGGGTATCGATACCAATGATGTATTTACATATAAAAATGCGCAAGATAAGTAGCACTTGACCATAGAGATATATGCGAGGATCATGAACCCACGTAAGAGTACTCATAAAGATAAAAGAAATCGTGGGGTCAGAATATATATTGGTTATGATTCTCCATCGATAATAAGATATCTAGAACCACAAACTGGTGATGTTTTTACGGCACGATTCGCTGATTGCCATTTCAATGAAAAAGAATTCCCAAATCTAGGGGGAGATAACAATAAAATAGGAAAAGAAATCAAATGGAATGTGCCATCTTTATTACATCTTGATCCCCCAACAAAACAGTCAGAACTAGAAGTTCGACGTATCATGCATTTACAAAATATAGCAAATCAACTACCTGATGCATTTGCCGATACCAAAATGGTAACTAAATCTCACATACCCGCTGCAAATACTCTTGCTCGCATTGAAATACCACAAAAGTGTGGAATGGTAGTTGATACACGTGAATCAAAAACACGTTTAAAACGCGGTAGACCTTTTGGTTCAAAGGATAAAAATCCTAGAAAACGAAAGGAAGTTGAAAGGCATGATACCTCCGGAATAACAGAAAATGTTCTTGAGAGAGAAGATAATGAATCTAACGACAATACAAAGCATCATGAATCTGAAGAAAATCATGAGATTTCTATTAATTACATCCATAATAGAAAAATATGGGAACGGAAAGAGATGGATGATATAGATGATGTTTTCTCATACCTTTTAGCAAAGGAAATAGATGAAGAAAACGAAGATCCAGAACCAACATCTGTTTATGAATGTCAAAAGAGACATGACTGGATAAAATGGAAAGATGCAATCCAAGTCGAACTAGATTCACTTAACAAAAGAAATGTATTCGGACCCATTGTAATCACACCCAAAGATGTGAAACCTGTTGGATATAAATGGGTATTTGTTCGGAAACGAAATGAGAAAAACGAGATTACAAGATACAAAGCTCGCCTGGTAGCTCAAGGTTTTTCTCAAAGACCTGGAATTGATTATGAGGAAACATATTCTCCTGTTATGGACGCAATCACATTTAGATTCCTGATGAGCCTAGCGGCTAATGAAAATTTAGAAATGCGTCTTATGGATGTAGTTACGGCATATTTATATGGATCATTAGATACTGATATCTATATGAGAATCCCAGATGGATTTAAGATGCCGGAAGTGTTAAGTTCCAAACCTAAAGGGTTATGTGCAATTAAATTGCAAAGATCGTTATATGGGCTAAAACAATCTGGACGTATGTGGTATAATCATCTCAGTGAACATTTGACAAAAGAAGGATACACTAATGACCCTATATGCCCCTGTGTTTTCATAAAGAAAACAACATCGGGATTTGTAATAATCGCGGTGTATGTTGATGATCTTAACATTATAGGAACTCAAGAAGAAATACAAAAGGCATCAAATTATTTAAAGGGAAAATTTGAGATGAAAGATCTCGGGCAGACAAAATTTTGTCTTGGTTTACAAATTGAGCATTCTCAAAAGGGTATATTTGTACATCAGTCTACATATACAAAAAGAGTGCTAAAACGTTTTAACATGGATAAAGCAACTCCGCTTAGCACTCCGATGGTTGTTAGATCACTTAATATTGAAACTGATCCGTTTCGACCATCTGAAGAGAATGAAGAAATACTTGGTCCTGAAGTTCCATACTTAAGTGCAATTGGAGCTCTTATGTATCTTGCAAATTGTACTCGGCCTGATATATCTTTTTCTATCAATCTTTTAGCAAGATTCAGTTCATCCCCTACACGAAGACACTGGAATGGAATTAAACATGTCTTTCGTTATCTTCAAGGGACTATTGATTTAGGTCTATTTTACCCTAAAAACTCAAAGGGTCAAATGATTGGTTTTGCAGATGCAAGTTATTTGTCAGATCCACACAAAGCTCGATCACAGACAGGATACGTCTTTACAATTGGAGGCACTGCCATATCTTGGCGTTCTCAAAAACAGACACTCGTGGCTACCTCCTCAAACCATGCCGAAATTATAGCACTCCATGAAGCAAGTAGAGAATGTGTGTGGCTAAGATCAATAATCCAACATATCCGATCAAGTAGTGGAATTAGCAAAGATATAGCCCCAACAATTTTATATGAAGATAATGCGGCTTGTGTTGCTCAAACAAAGGAGGGATATATCAAAAGCGACAGAACTAAACACATACCTCCGAAGTTCTTCTCATACACTCAAGAGCTCGAGAAGAATAAAGAAATCGAAGTGAGATATGTTCAATCTTGCGACAATGCAGCCGACCTCTTCACAAAATCACTTCCTACCTCGGTATTCAGAAAACATGTCCATAACATTGGAATGCGTCATCAGAAGGATCTATGACTGTCCATTCGAGGGGGAGCTTGCGTGGTTGTACTCTTTTTACCTTACTATGACTTTTCCTACAGGGTTTTTCGAGAAAGGTTTTTAACGAGGCAACCAGGACATTAAACAAGACATATTAGCAACACCGGTCCCCAAAGGGGAGTGTTGTAAAAGTAGGCGCCGCAAAATATACAGAAGAAGGAGGCGCCTCACTTGTTGAATTTATTAACAATGTGGGGCCCGATGTTACTATTTACACAGTATATTTCACTTCTATATAAATGAACGATTTCGTTCGATTGTAATACACACCATCTTTCTTCTTCTCTCTTGTACGAGTATTATCTCTCTTCTACGGGTATAAAATTTTGCCCTTATTCAAATTCCGAGATACTATAAATTTGTAAGTTATTTTATAACAATACTTAATTTATTTTTCATTTTCTTTTAAATCAAAAACGTGGCTAAAGACATAAGAACCCTTAATGATTTATCCTAACTACAGACCCAACCTAATTTAATCCACCCACCCAAACACAACCGGATCTAAATCCATCAATCTAACCTAACTCACGGTCGGAACCTCACGGTCTCTCTTTTCTTTGATGTTCTCTCTTTCATTATTTCTTCTTCTTCGTCTGTTTATTTTTTGTGCTCATACTATTTTTCTTCTCTTTCTTAGAACCTCTTTTTCTTTTCTCCTTTTTACTTCTTCACTGATTTTCTTTAGATTTATATCTTTTTACCCCGTTTAAGTCTCTCTCTCTCTAATCAGAATCCTCTAATTTTTTTTACTGAGAAAATAGATGTTAAAGTGATATATTTCGGTGAATTTGAGGTTGTTCTGGATCCATTCAAGAAACCCAAAAATATAGAAAGGTGGACCAAGACGAGATTATGTGTGTTGGTAGCAGAAACACGATAACTGAAACAAGATTCGGGTGTCCCTTTTCAAAAAAAAAGAGAAAGATTCGGGTGTCCATTATTGGCGAATCTCACATCTGAACAAGCAGTGCATCTAGTTTTTCGCACTCCTCCTTTCCCTCCGAGCATATAGTACTTTCGTCTCATGCCGGAGACCATCTCATCCGACACCATCTCCGTTGGGCTAGTTACTGATTTCAGTGAACCCACAAATCAAAGGAGAAGCTTTTATATTATTGGTTATTTTGTATTCAAATATGTAATTTTTATATTATATATTTAACTTTTATAAAAATTTACTAAATTCAACAAATTTGGGTAATTAAATTATTAGGTCTTTGCGTGGTGAAAAAAATTTGTACTCCTCACATCTAAGCGACAAAGCAACTTTTTCAAGAGGAAGTACAACTATTGAAACATGTCTGATACAAATAATAATAAAAACTATTGAACAATTTGTTTTTTTTGTCGGTTTTGTACAATTTGATTTATTAGGTATCAGGATGACAAATAAAAATTCCAACAACATGTCTAAAAGTGTAAATATATATATAAAATAATTGTTGTAAAAATTATCAAAAATCTTTTCATTTTAATAATGTATCTGCACTATACAAAAAGGTTTTTGTTGGACTTTGTATTTTGATTATGAAGAATTTCAATATTTGAATTTTATAAACCTTTACTAGACTGAAACATATTTGGATACTTAAATTATTACTTATTATTTGGTGATTTTTTATACTACTAAATGTATTAAGTATTACTAACAAAAAATAATTTATTAAAGGATATTTGAATAAAAATTTAACAAAAAAACATGTCTAAAAAGTGTTCAAATTTTTTAACCAAAAACAAAATGTCTAAAACGTGTTAAAAAGAAGAGAACACATGTTTGAGTATTTACACTTAGTAGTACTCAAGCTAATAGTAATATTTCCTTCTTCATAGTAATATTTTTGTAAATTACAACAATTTTTAGTAATACAATATCAAAAAATCAAATTTATTAGTAATACCAATTTATTTAGATGGTTTTATATTGTATATAACACATTGGCAGAAAAAGTTTCAGAAAATATTTATTTTCTATTATTCATCTCATTATAGCTTTCCCATCAAGATGTTAGTATAGAAGTATAAGGATGTTTTCTATGAAAATGAGAAGTTTACAATCAACTTGAGAAATTAAGAGTTTTTTATGTCCAATTTGAAAAATAAACACATATATGGATATATTATCGTGTAATTTATGAGATGCAACTTCTAAAATAATTAATAAGATGCAAATTAAGGTTCTTAGAAATATGTCTAATACATAGTAGTTTCAAGGTATACCAAAGTAGTTCAAAATAGTTCAAGGTAGTTTCTAATAGTTCATATTAGACATAGTAGTTCTAAGTAGTTCATAGTAATTTTCAATACACTAATAGTACGAGGAAGTACTTAGTAGTTCATATGACACATTGTAGTTCTAAAAATAAAAACTCTCTTTTTGCCGATCACCATCTATATCATCTATGTCATTGTTGATCTCCACATGTAGAACACTTCTACATTTCTCATTATTCACTTGCATGCATTAGATTACCCAAAGATGTAACATCTTCCACATATGTCTTCATTACTAGTGTGTGAATTTCATCTTCTTCTGAGATCCATCTTATCTCAGCCCCATCCTTGATGTAACTTCCCTCGTAGTCAAAACATATGATTGTAACAGGAGAGACCATAGATTTCTCTAAAAAATAGATTTATGATTAGTTTTAACAATTTAAAGAATCAAAGTTGTTCAAGAACTTTGCTACATAGTCGATCCAGTAATACTAGTAATACGTTTCACTTTAGTAATACTAGTAATTCCAGTAGATCGTTGAAATTTTTGTTTTCTCAATTTAACTCTTTAAACTGACTATAAAAGTGTTATACAACTCACAATATCGTCTACCAACATTGTAATGTATTATTTTGCTTCAAAACAATACAAAATAATCATAAATATACAAAATAGTCATTCAACGTCATTTTCATATTTGTTTTATACTAATATACGTAAAACTTTAGTTTTTCATCAATTTAAGTGTTTTAAACGACCAAGAACGTGTAACACAACACACATATTATCTAATACCATTTTAATGTTTTTTCCATTCAAAAACGTTGTTAAATATAGAAAAATATACATAATCTTCTTTAAACATCAAATATATATTTGCTTAAAAACTCAGGATTTTAAGAGTAATCTTTGATATTTTGTATTAACCATAATACATATAGCTTAAATACTACATTCCTACAAAAATTTCAAGAAAAAATACTAGTAAATTACCTCAATAATTACTTTCAAAATCGTTATAATAGAGTTTGTAAAAAGAAGAAGGCTCAGTGTGATTAGAGAATAGAAAGAAAACAGACAATTGTCATAAGGAGAGAGGTGTTTAGGAGTGGAAACTAAATTTAAATTTATGGATTTATTTAATGAGAGGAGAGGTCTGTGTCACATTAAAATAATAGAAAAGATGTGGGGTTTACGATTTGTTTTAATAATATAAAGAAAATAGAAGAAGGTGGGGTTGACAGATTTGATGGAAACTAATATAAAAAGAAAGGGTAATAAGGGAACGGGGAAAATGGTGGGGTAGTTAGAAAAAAGATGGGGTAGTAAGAATAGCTTTTTTGGAAATGAGTTAATTTAGATTACTTTCCTCTTTAAGTTCCTCTATAACTAATCAAACGAAACACCAAATGGGTTTTCTTTCCTAATCAATCTGAGCATAACACAGTAAAAAAAACAAAACTTTTCACACTTACTTTCTTTAACTTGTTCATAGACAGATTCTGAGCGATTGAGATCAACAGCGTAACGCCTAAAGCTAAGGATCTGAGCGGTGGAACTGTTTGTTATAGAAATCGGACTGGATAGAACAGGGTCGCAGCTAATAATTTGAGAAATAGGGTAATAAATGGAACACCGGATTTAACGTGGAAAATCCCAAAGGGTAAAAACCACGGACAAGGTAGAAGAATTTATTCCAAGAAAAATAATACGAGTTACAATCTCTCTATTATAACAGAGAAAACTGATAAATAATTTTCTCGTTATAACAGGGGAAAAATATCCAAACTGTCTAAATAATTTTTTCTCAAC
Source organism: Moricandia arvensis (assembly GCA_905132765.1). Lineage (NCBI taxonomy): Eukaryota > Viridiplantae > Streptophyta > Magnoliopsida > Brassicales > Brassicaceae > Moricandia > Moricandia arvensis. Next base: position 47,222 of record CAJHQP010001632.1, read on the forward strand.
CCGATCCCAAATACCCGCAAAAAATATCTCAAAAAAGACAAAAAAAAAGATTTTTTTTTCTTCTTCTCTCTCTCACCTTCTTCTTCTTCTTCTTCTTCTTCTTCTTCTTCTTCTTCTTCTTCTTCTTCTTCTTCTTCTTCTTCTTCTTCTTCTTCTTCTTCTTCTTCTTCTTCTTCTTCTTCTTCTTCTTCTTCCTTTCTCTCTGCGATTTTGGGATGATCGAAAAACCTCACCTTTGCTTGCTATTTATAGAAGAAGCTAGCCACAAGATTTGACAAATCTATGCCACAAAGTTTGATTGTTTCAATTACGGCTTGGACGGTGCTGTAAACGTTGTCACCATTTTTGACTTGAAGCCACCGTCCAAACTATTTTCAACAATCTCCCACTTGAAGATTTGATTGAGGATCAATCGGATCTTCACACCATTCTTTCTACCTTGTCATTCCATGTTGCTTACGTATCCATCAGGCTACAAGAGGATCAACACCAAATAAATTTGTCAGTAGTGACTGCTTTCGTCAGAAAACCTGCTACGTTTTCTTTCGTATGAATCTTCTGCATATCCACCGTTCCCTCTTCCACTTTCTCACGAACGAAGTGATACTGGACTCGTATGTGCTTGGTTTTTGAATGAAAGGCTGGATTCCTTGCTAGATGCACGGCACTCTGACTGTCACAAAAGAGAGAAATTTTCTCTTGTTTGTGCCCGAGTTACTCCATTACCATCTTCAACCACATTGCCTATTTACTAGCTTGTGTAGCTGCTATATATTCTGCTTCAGTTGTTGAAGTCGCTACAATTGATTGTAGTTTTGAAACCCAACTTACAGCTCCGCCAGCAAGTGCAAACACATATCCCGTTGTGGATTTGCTCTTATCCAGATCTCCTGCATAATCTTATTCAACATAGCCTCTGAAAACAAAGTCTGATGCTCCATAACATAATGCAACATCCGAGGTATCCTTAATGTATCTTAGGATCCTCTTAACGGCATTCCAGTGCTCTTTACCAGGATTCGCCATGTACCGACTTACTACTCCCACTGCTTGTGCAATGCCAGGTCGTGTACAAATCATTGCGAACATTAAGCTACCCACTGCTGATGCATACGGTACTCGAGACATTTCCATCCTTCCTTCTTCACTGCTACGACTCATACTAGAGGATAACTTGAAATCAATAGGAAGTGGGATAGAGATTGGCTTACAATCTTGCATGTTGAACTTCCGCAAGATTTTCTTCAAATAATTTTTCCGTGAAAGCCAGATCTTCCTATTATTTCTGTCTCGGTGAATTTGCATCCCTAGAATCTTGTTTTCTGGTCCCAAGTCCTTCATCTCAAACTCCCTAGCCAACTGTGCCTTCAATTCATTGATACGATCATTGTTGGGGCCTGCTATCAACATGTCGTCTACATACAGCAGCAATGTAATGAACTCTCCTTCACCAAACCTCTTGAAATATGCGCAAGGGTCTGCATGGAGTCTGCTGTATCCAAGGCTCATAATGAAGGAATCAAATCTCTTGTACCAACATCTTAGCGCCTGCTTTAGACCGTACCGAGATTTGTTTAACCTGCAAACCAAGTTCTCCTTTCCTTTTTCTTCAAAACCTTCTGGTTGGAGCATATAAATTTCTTCCTCAAGATCGCCATGAAGAAAAGTTGTTTTCACATCTAACTGCTCTAGATGTAAGTCAAATGTAGCACACATTGCCAACAACATCCGAACTGTTGTGAGCCGAACCACAGGTGAAAAGATTTCATTAAATTCGATGCCTTCTTTCTGAGCATATCCTTTCACCACCAATCTAGCACGATACCGCTCCACTTGGTCATCACCATTTCGCTTGATCTTATATACCCATTTGTTTCCAATGGCTTTTCTTCCTGGTGGTAAGGGTACGAGCTCCCAAGTTTTATTCTTATGTAGAGCTTCAATTTCTTCTTGCATTGCTTCCATCCACTGAGATACATCTGGACTGCTCATTGCTTCCTGAAGATTTGATGGCTCCCCGTCCTTAGTTAAAAGACAGTATGCTACATTGCAGCTCATATCATAATCTTTGTGTCAGGCTAGTGTAGACCTTACACGCTTTCCTTTACCAAGTTCTTCTTCAGACTCAGCAAGTTCTTCTTCCTCGTGTTCTGGTGTTGCTTCAGAAGAATTCTCTTTTTCCACCCGTACCGCTACGATCTCTGACCTTTCTTTTGAACTACTATTTTCTTCTTCGATCTTTTTATCTTCTGTGAAGATAACATCCCTGCTGATTATAACCTTGTGGGCAGTGGGATCCCACAGGCGATACCCCTTCACTCCATCAGCATATCCCAAGAAAAAGCACCTTCTAGATTTTGGATCTAGTTTTGTAGTTTCTTGGGTATTGTACATCACGTACACTGGGCTCCCAAATATATGGAGGTATGAATAATCTACTGGCTTCCCTGTCCACATCTCCATCGGTGTCTTCAACTCAATTGCAGTTGATGGCGATCGATTTATCACATAACAGGCGGTGTTGACTGCTTCTGCCCAGAATTTCTTCTCTAAGCTTGCAGCTCCCAACATTGCTCTTGTTCTTTCTAACAGAGTCCTGTTCATCCGCTCTGCCACTCCATTTTGTTGAGGAGTGTATGATGTAGTGAACTGCCTTTTGATGCCCTCTGCTTTACAGAATTTGCTAAATGCATCCCCAGTGTATTCACCTCCATTATCTGACCTCAAACACTTGATCTTCTTTTCAGATTCAAGTTCCACCCGTGCTTTGAAAACTTTGAAGACTGAAAACACATCCGCCTTACTCTTGATAGGATACAACCAACATCTCCTACAGTAGTCATTGATGAAGGACACAAAGTACTTCGCTCCTCCTAGTGATGTAACTGGTGCTTGCCACACGTCAGAGCGAACCAATTCTAGAACAATTTTACTTCTAGAACTAAATGTGCTAAACTTCAACCAATGCTCCTTGCTTGTAATACAATGCTCACAAAAGGATAATGATACTTTTGTGAGACCCGGAAGTAACTTTTTTTCTGCAAGAATTTTCATGCCTTGTTCCGACATATGCCCAAGTTTTTGATGCCACATCGTTGTAGCCTTCTCACTGGAACAACTTGAAGCAACATATGCTTCTGATTCTGACAGAATTTCTCCTTTTAACATGTATAACTTCGCAGCTATCTTCTCTCCTTTCATAAGCACAATTGCTCCTCTAATTACTTTTAGAGTTCCATTCTCGACTTCAACTTTGCAACCGAGTTCATCGAGTTGCCCCATAGATAATAAATTCTTTTTCAGGCCTTCCATGTGCCGCACTTCATGAATAGTACGAACTGTACCATCATACATCTTCAGTTGAATGGATCCAGTGCCAACAATCTTAAGTTCATGATCATTGCAACTGTACACAGACCCTCCTGAGGTGGGTTCATATTGGTGGAACCATTCTCTTCTAGAGGTCATGTGATATGTAGCTCCTGAGTCGAACAACCATATATCAACGAACCTTCTCCTATTTTCGCTTGAAATTGATGCTTCACAACACAGGGCTACTCCATTATCTGAAGTGTTTGCAACATTTCCTTGAGGGTTGGAATTCTTTAATTCCCAACAATCCTTCTTCAAGTGACCTTTCTTGCCACAGTGGTAGCATTTATAAATCTTCTTACTTCTTGACTTTGATCTACCATGTTTGTGACTCCCACTGGAGCCATGCTCCATTGATCTCCCTCTCATCACCGTCAATGCCTCTACTTGTGAATTTTCTCGTCTGTCTTCTTTACTCTTGGGCCGACTTTCTTCTTCTAGAACCGCAGCTGCAACATCGTCAAAGACTAGACTGTCGGTGGAGACACTGTTTGTTAAGTTGATGATGAGTTGATCATATGAATCTGGTAGACTTTGAAGTAGAAGCTCGGCACGCTCATGTGATTCCACTTTATAGCTTAACGAAGTGAGTTGAGAAAATAAAGTATTCAAGGTGTTGATGTGCTCCGTCACTGAAGTAGATTTCGCCATCCGTAGAGTATAAAGCTTCCTCTTAAGGAAAATTTTGTTGTGCAGCGACTTGGCCTCGTACAATTTTGCAAGGTGATCCCATATCTCCTTTGCAGTCTTCTTCTCCTCAATGCTTGACAACACTCCATCTGCAAGTGCAAGGTGAAGATTTCCAATAGCATTCCCGTCCATCTCGTTCCACTTATCATCATCCGTGTATGTAACCGGCCTTTCACTAATGGCCACTAAGCAGCTATCTTTCCTCAAAATAGCCTTCATCTTCAACTTTCACAACGCAAAATTGCTGCCGTTGAATTTTTCGATCTCAAATTTTGCCGCCATTGCTTCTTCCAGAATAACGAAACCAGGCTCTGATACCACTTGTTGTAGAAATCGGACCGGATTGAACAGGGTCGCAACTAATAATTTGAGAAATAGTGTAATAAATGGAACACCGGATTTAACGTGGAAAACCCCAAAGGGTAAAAACCACAGACAAGGTAGAATAATTTATTCCGAGGAAAATAATAGGAGTTACAACCTCTCTATTATAACAGAGAAAACTGATAAATAATTCTCTCGTTATAACAGGAGAAAAATATTCAAACTCTCTAAATAATTTTCTTTCAACCCGATCCCAAATACCCACAAAAAAAATATCTCAAGAAAAAGACAAAAAAAAGTTTTTTTTTTCTTCTTCTCTCTCTCACGTTCCTCTTCTTCTTCTTCCTTTCTCTCTGTGATTTTGGGATGATCGAAAAACCTCAACTTTGCTTGCTATTTATAGAAGAAGCTAGCCACAAGATTTGACAAATCTATGCCACAAAGTTTGATTGTTTCAATTACGGCTTGGACGGTGCCGTTAACGTTGTCACCATTTTTGACTTGAAGCCACCGTCCAAACTATTTTCAACACTGTTGGTCTCTGCTAATTTCTGAAGCGTCACTCATAGCGAAACGGCCATCTCTCGAACAAAACTCAGAGCCGAATTGGAACTAAGATGAGAGCAAGGGAGAGAGAGTTCTCTGTCCAAGTAGGGCGAATCGATCGGCGGCTGGCAAGAACACCATAGCCCAAACGAGATGTTCCAGAAGTGCGTTTGCAGAGCTCTGTTCACAAAGTGACGGAACCTCCATGAATCTGCTACCAGAGTTTCGAAATGGTGCTCGAAGCTTCGGAGACAAAGCTTTGGAACGTAGCGTGGTTTCATTAGGTCGAAGAAGGAAACGAGGATTCCAAACGGTTCCGAAGGATCCAGAATCTGACCCGGAATCCATGAATCTGAAGGGTTCAAGGTCACGCACTCTAGCTCTCCTCTCTTCCACATTCTTCTCTCAAGAAATTAGGGTTCATGGTTTCTCTCTTAAAAGTTTATTTATTTGCATTATAGTCTTTTCGTATTAACAAAAGTTAATAATGGCAATAGAACTTCACAATACATATAAAACATATATTTAATATATTATACAACACACAGTATTACAATATTATATAATAAAAAACAATATAAATTACATATATAATAAAACAACACACATACACAAAAATTTAAGAAAATTACATATAAAATACCAAATAACTTAAACATTATTTCCTAATATTTAGTTTGATGTAATATTTAATAGTTTATTTATTTGCTTTAATTTGTTTTAAGTTTGTTTAATGTATTTTTATTTTGTGTGGGTTTGTTTAGTGTATTTTCTAGTATGTGAACTTTATTTTAATGCTATGTAATATTTATCCTATTTTATTTTATTTTAGTGTACTTAAGTTGCCTAAATTAAGTTTAATACATGTATTTGTAAAAAACAATAATCATAAGGACCAAAAAGAAAATAAAAAGTAGTTTTGAAGTTTTGAATAGTGAAATCTCAAATTTAAGGTTTCACTATTCAATACTTCAAAATTTGAAAATTTGAGACTGCATTGGAATGACAAAAACCTCAAAATTTGAGTATTTGAGGTTGCATTGGAGATGCTTTAAATGAAAAATGGTTAAGTCTAAGAAGAGAAAAATGGAGAAATATATATACAGTTTAAACTAGAAATACGAGATTTATTAAATTATATAGTTATTAATTTATAAAAAGTTTTTTATTTAGATTTTTTTTTACTTTTAGATATTGTTTCTTTGAAAAAAAATAAAAAAAAATTAATGGAGAGCAAATCTTTAAATAGTTTTTTTTGAAACTTTTGTTACAAAATATACCTTAAAATGACCAAAATGAACTTTTTTTATTTTAAAAATTTTAATATCTTTTTAATATTTTTTTAATTTTAAACCCCACCTCCAAAATCCTACCCCATAACTCTAAACCATAAGTCTAGATTACTTAATCTAAGGAGTATAAATATATATTTACATCATATAATAAAGTCTTTTTGGTCATTTAGCTATTTTGGGGAAAAAATCTTTTTAGGTCTATTTTGATCATTATCACTTTAACGTACATAAAATATGTTTCATAGAATTTAAATCTGATTTTAGATATAATTTTACTAAATCTTATTCAAATATATTAAGTGTTAAGAAATTATGAAGATAATTTTCTTGTGTATATAAAATAAAAAATTTAATGACAACTTCATACTTATATAAATATGTATATATTTAAATTATTAATTTATAATTTTAATGAGATCATATATTTATATAGAATTTTTTTAAAAAATATTATCTAATTATTTTATCGATTTTGTGTCATATTTTGAACATGTCAACTTGGGATAAGAGTAAATTATTAATTTATGTTGTTTATTAATTTACAAAATATTAATTTATATAGTTTCTAGTGTATGTACATTCATATGAATTAGCTTAAACGGCTTTGGGAGATATGATGGCTTCCCATGCACGTCGTCGCTATGTGGCCCTAAAACCATGATAAGATGTTTTTTTGGGCTAAGGCAAACCCAACATTTTTGTCCCATTTTGTTCCCAAATAATAACATGCATTTTTGTTTCAAAAGACATGCAGTTTGTGAAAAAAAACAACACGCTCTTCTGAACGAAATGTTTAAACGAGAAAAGATCTTGCGGAGTAAGTTTTGTAACTCCTCACCTCCGAGATTTTTGCAATATTTTCGCTAATATACGCACGTTCTGCACCAATTTCAGAAGTGACTCGTCTTCTCCTCTTTAAAATCTCGTCTCTTTCTCATTTCATTCTTCACGTTTTACAGAAACAAAAACCAAAATCTCCCAACGTAAATTTTACAGAGCGTTTCATAGATTATTAGTTCGTAGAGACTGGTTCACGAGTGCCGCCTAACAGTCTAACAATGGTTTTATCCTAGGACTCTTATTCGTATAAGTTTGTCGCACTTACACAGCAAATATAAAGATTTAAGAAATAGATTCGTCTCGACTCCATGAATTTGCTTTTCGAAAACGCATACAAATAGTTTTTCAATATCGTCTTTCCTTAACATTGGTTTGATTCTTCGTTTATATCAATTTGGGTTTTCGGCTTCCTACAGTCTTAACTCTTTATCGCTTCTTATCAAAGCTTTAATCCGATTGATTTCAAAATGTTTTTATAAAACGATTTTACATGAATTATAAGCGTTTCGGTTTTCTATTGGAACAGTGTTTGCAATTTGCGTTCAGCATATCCGCGAAACGTTTTTTTTATTTAGAGTATAAATGGGTTTGCGGTTTGCTTTAGCATATCCACAGAGCGTTTTTTGTACATCGTTATTAAAACGGTATAAAAAGATTTGTTTCCACGAACGCTTCTAAAGGCGAGTTAGTGAAACAATCAAAACGCTTATACATACGGTTTATGCGAACGCTCTTAACGAGTTTGGAAAACGAGTCTTGGATTCTTATCATTTCTAGTGGTGATCGCTCTTTAGCGTTCTATATTAAAACCAAATGAATATTATAATGCGGTTATATGAACAAAGTAAAAATCTTTCAAGTTTAACCGAGTGACATAAACAAAACTTTTAACAAAGCACTACAAGAAAATTGAGTAAAGATAGTACAAGATATAGCGTTTTGTACGTGAATGCTATCTTCGACACAATCCTTATTTTAAGATAGCGTTTTATAACATAGACGCTATGTTTTATTTTTCGGACTCTAATCTTTGTAACACTTTTTAAAAGAAGTGTATTTTATATAGCTTTTGTAATGTTGAAGCGCAATGTATAGTTTAGACGAAAAATTATTTTATTCTCCCGGCTAAATTCCTTAGACAATTTCAACGTTTTATCTCCTCCCTACCATTCTCAAGTTTCCCTCTCACAGTCTTTGTTCCACTTCTCTCTTTGTATCGGGAAAATCTCTCTCACTCAAAATTTTTCTCACATCTCGTGTAGATCTCATAAGCTAGTAGCTTTTTTCGTCATTTCTCCGTGATCTAGACCTAGATTCAACAGATTTGGTGGTGTTCTAGCTAGTCTCTTGAGATTTTGATTGAAGGTTTGATTTTGTTGGGTAATTGATAATCATATGGATTTAGGGTTTCAATATGTTAATTACTTCTGATTTCCTTTAACGAATTTGGTTTTTTTACAAGGAATTATCGGCAGCTCAAAATTTATCTCGTAAGCTCAGCTACGTGAAATTTTAGGATTTTTATTAGACATGGGGGTCGATGTTTCTGTTGACTAATTATGGCTTTTCAGATACGTTTCACATATAGATTTGGGTGCTGGCTTCAAGCTGAGATATTTGTAATTTGTAGGATTTTCCGTTTCACACACAAATTTGGCTGTTGGTTGAAGCTAAGACTAGGGTTAAGTGATTTTGTTTTGTGTGAATTTAATCGATTTTGCTTTCTTTTGCTATTATCCTTTACAAGATCTTTGTAACCTAGAAGTACTTTGCAGATAATCCTTCTTATTCTCTCGTATGTATCTCTGAAGTTTTAGTGTATTTGGTTTGATGTAAATTTATCACACATGTTTGAAACCCTTTGACCGCGGAGGTTTGGTGGTTGTGTGACATGAATAAATTTTGGGTTTGACTTCCAAGGTATGGTTTTATATGTTATTGTTTTTAATTCCTTTACTTGCAAATGAATTTGATTGAATTTTTAAATGTTTTCTAATTTATAAGACTAGCCTTTACTATAAGCAAATAATATATTTTGTGTATGGGTCAGCAAAGAGGTTAGGTGATCCTCCAAAAAATGTTTTATCTATGTCTCGATTGACGAAATTTGTGCCACCAACCAATAGACACAATACTGGATCATCTGATTGGTAAAGGTATTGATCAGAAGTATAAGAGGAATCAATGTTAGAGTAAGCTTAAGGAGATAAGGAATTTAAAGACATGTGATGAACAAATTTCTGAATTTGAAGCTTATGAGTTGTTTAGAGATATTTTTTTCGACAGTGATGAAAATTTATAGCTCTGGAGTGACAAAGCAGATCAGCATGATGGTATTGAAAATGAAGGAGACTTGAGTTTACGAAGAAGTTAGAAGATGTTGAAACTCCTCTTTACAACACATGTCCTAACAACATCAACGTGTCTTCTATCATGGGGCTTTACAAAATAAAAGTGAAAAGCGAAATGTTAGAAAACTATTTTGATTAGATTCTGAAGATAGTTAACAACATGTTACCTGAAGATAACGTGCTTGCAACATCAATGGATACTATGAAGAGTTTCTTGAAGATATTTGGATTTGGCTATGAAAAAAATCTATGCATGCAAGAATGATTGCTTTCTATACCAAAAGTTGTTTAAGTATTTGTCAAGCTACCCTAGATGTAATGTTTCTAGATGGAAAATGGATAAGCACACAAGAGAGGAAAAAATTGGGTTCCTGCTAAGGTTCTTAGATATTTCCTGATAAAAGACAGATTCAGAAAGATGTATAGATCAAGAAGGATGATTGAGGACCTGCGTTGACATTTCAATATTGCTTTAGAAGATGGAGACCAATTGAAAACATGCAAGTAATGGGTGATGCACTATTTGCGAACATAGCATGATCAATTTCTAAGATTATACTGTGTGAAGGAGCATGACCATCAGTTAAGAAAGGGCCAGTACCATCGGTTGCTAAAGAAGCAGTACTATCTAAAGATTCATCATTAAGATAAAATTTTACACATAATTATCTATCTTTGACTTATCTATTATTTTTTGATAGTGATAATCTGTATAGATTTTTTATTTGTAGAGCGTAGTTAACAGCTCAAACATCAGTGGCTCTTCTAAAAAAATGCTTCTTTTTAAACTGTTTTGGATTAGGTAAAAAGGTTGCAGATACTACAAAAAAATAAAGATTTTGATAGCAGTAGAGAATAGCTCTTTTTACTTTCTGCTATGGTTGACATACTCTCTGGTTTTGGATAGTGTTCCTATATTTTTAAAACACTATAATAGAGTGGGATATTTGGTAATGTTATAATAGCGTATGCTTAATAATAATGTGCATCTGAATACCCACCCCTTACATCATGATTGTTTTAGGAAAAGGACTTCAGAAAAAATAGCTATGTTGTCTAATAGCATTTACAACTCTTTCCAATCCATTATACATCAAATAGTTTTCTTGACATCTTGCCATAACGAAAATTCAGAAAGCATATTTGGTTGTCTTGAGATGGCTTACGCACTTTAAACAGCATAGTTCTTTCGGGGCACAAGGGGAAACCATGCAACGGTATGTTTGAAGATGTCAGCAATACAGCCCTTCATCTAGCAACTGGCACTAGCTCTCTACTAAATGAGCATAAGCGTCAATGTTATAAATTTTCAAGTGAAACTGATTCGTGTCTTTTACACTGACGTAAGCTTTAACACGTGTCATCTAGTCCTTTCTATTCTACCGCCACATGATCCACAAATCTTGTTGCGTCTGTTACTTTCCTACTGATTTTGTAAACAGTTTGGTCTTATAATTAAGACGAAAGTTGATATTTAAAAATAAAACACATACAAGAATGCTAGCTTTGTAAATAATTATAATCAATATGTTAAAAAATATATATTATATTTTAACTGGTCAACAATAAAATAGGATCTCCGGGGAATTAGCCGCTTCTATATAAAAAGTGAGTGAGTAAAGCACAGAGAGCCAGTGTTCACCTCAGGCTGGTTATTATAACTCGATTATATATCTTCTTTTTCAGCTCTATGGAAACAGAAAAAATGTCTCCACTCGCAGATCTCCTTAACCTCAATCTCGACACCAAGCAAATCATCGCTGAATACATATGGTTCGGTCATTTTCCCTAATCATGTCACTCTTTTGTGTTTGCTTAATCTCTTGATTGCTATGCCCAGTTTAGGACATGAACACTGATGCATGCCATATAGAATTCTCGATATGTTCTTGCATGTCTCTGTTAACAACATAAAGTTTTTAATCTTGTCTTCACGAGAACAGGATCGGTGGTGGGTCTGGAATGGATATTAGAAGCAAAGGCAGAGTAAAATAGCAATAATAACACTACTTTCTCTTATACTTTTTGTTATTTTCTATAACTAAAAACTATGATTTTATGTTTACACAGACGTTACCAGGACCAGTAAGCGATCCATCGAAGCTTCCAAAATGGAACTACGATGGATCCAGCACCAATCAAGCCGCTGGAGATGACAGTGAAGTCATTCTTTAGTAATCTTCTTCATCATCACCTATTATTTCACATGGTTTTCGAAGTAAAATTAATCCAAAACTATTATTATTGAATATTATGTTTGTTTGATGTCACTTTTGGAATGAATATATAAAAGTCCCCAGGCAATTTTTAAAGACCCGTTCAGGAAAGGGAATAACATTCTCGTAAGCTCACTAAAGATTCATCTGATTATTTTTTAGTTGGAGGATTTTATGAATTCAAAATTTCTTGAATAATTATAAATAAATCAGGTGATGTGTGATGCTTACACACCGAAAGGAGATCCAATCCCCACCAACAATAGGAACAAAGCCGTGAAAATCTTCGATCATCCCAATGTGAAGGCTGAAGAGCCTTGGTAAGATCATTCCAAATTTCACCTTGATTCTTGGTTTGGAGACGGTTTGGTTTAGGACAAATATATATATATCTTAGTATGTGTTAATTGTCTACACAAATTGGTTTCTTAAAAATTGTGGTTGATTCTGTTCGGTTCAGTATGATTAATATCGGGTTAGGTTTAACTTTCATTTCCGTGAAACCATTTGATAACCAATCGGTGTAGGAATAGATAGTTTTTAGTTTGGTTAATTTCATTATAATCCGGTTTGATATTTTGACGTGTAATTTATTAGGTTTGGGATAGAGCAAGAATACACATTACTTCAGAAAGACGTCAAGTGGCCATTGGGTTGGCCCCTTGGTGGCTTTCCTGGTCCTCAGGTACACTAATGCTCAACATTTCTCCTTAAAAATTCAATAGACTAAACTCTTAATATGAAAAACATGTTTTTGATATCGAATATTTATCCTTTTTTTGTGTGTTGTGATGAAACAGGGACCGTACTATTGTGCGGTGGGTGCAGACAAAGCCTTTGGTCGTGACATTGTGGATGGTCACTACAAAGCTTGTCTTTACGCTGGTTTAAGCATAGGTGGGGCCAATGCTGAAGTCATGCCTGGACAATGGGAGTTTCAGATCAGTCCAACTGTTGGCGTTGGTGCAGGTGATCAGTTATGGGTTGCTCGTTACATACTCGAGGTGATATAAACAATATACATAACCAATTTTGTTTCTTTGTACTAACTAGCATTGAGATCATTTTTTTTTGGCAGAGGATCACTGAGATCTGCGGTGTGATTGTCTCATACGATCCCAAACCAATCGAGGTGTGATCTTTTATGGATCATTAAGATTCTCTTTTTGTAGTTATCATGGAGTATTTTTTTAGAAGTGATGTTGTTTTATATGGTGGTTTGATTAGGGTGATTGGAACGGAGCAGCTGCTCATACAAACTTCAGTACAAAATCAATGAGGAAAGAAGGAGGTTTAGATTTGATCAAGAAAGCAATAGGGAAGCTTGAAGTGAAGCATAAACAACACATTGCTGCTTATGGTGAAGGCAATGAGAGGCGTCTCACTGGAAACCATGAAACCGCAGACATCAACAAGTTCACTTGGGTATGAGATATTATATAGTTTTGGATTGGTGATGTTTTTTATACAAGCTTCTTGATGTGCGTAACTTGATTTGGTTGAGAGTAGGGAGTGGCGGATCGTGGAGCATCGGTGAGAGTTGGAAGAGATACGGAGAAAGAAGGGAAAGGGTATTTTGAAGATCGTAGGCCTTCCTCTAATATGGATCCTTACCTTGTTACCTCCATGATAGCTGAAACCACCATCCTCGGCTAAGCTTTCTTTTGGATTTGTTGTTGCATGTGTTCTTTTGTTTTCTTCATGTTTCTGTTTAATTTCGGTTTGAAACTTTTTTTTTATTTCTAATAATTCATGGGATGGTCTTGATCCTATTGTTTCTTTATCTTGGTTCAGTTGTTAGTCTTGAGGTAATTCACATGAAAAAAGAAGTACTATGAGATTAGTGTTTGGCTTTGTGAAAAAAAAATTGAATTAGGAAAATTAAGGTTCTAACTTGTTAAAGCATACTCTTAATTTGCTCAGCAGATCCATGTGTTAAGTTGGTACGTCTACTTATGCAAATCCTTCAAATATATGATAAGACTTAAAGTTCATTCATACTACAGATGGACTGATGATCTTGAATTAAGTGAGACTGGAGGCGCTTACTATTTCAGCAAAGACGAGAAGCTTTTTCTCGATGACTTCATGCATATGCATGGAAAGCTTGTCTGCTCTCTTACATGGTCAGTTTTTATTAAAGTATTGTGATTAGTTTGTCAAGTATGATTGTGTTTTGTGTAATAACAGGTAACAGAGCGGGAAGGACTCCACTAAACTGGGATGTCCGATCACGACGAATTTCTCTTGCTGCAGCTCGTGGTTTAGTCTACCTTCACTCACAAGAAAACTTGAGAACAGGTATTGGTATCTACTATCTGTAAGAATAGAATAGTATATTAAATTATGATAAAGGGTCAAAAGTAAAAAACAAATGTTGGGGCCCTAAAAATTTTCATGCGAAAAGGGGAACGGAGGAATATCAATTTTCTTGGGGCGTAGTAAGTATAAATTTAACTATTTAAACTGATATTTATATCTATTTATATAAAATAGAGTTTCTCTCTTTCTTAAGCTATCCACGTCTTTTGCCACGTCATAAACTCGAGTAAGGAAAAATTGCCATGTGTTTCTCTCTAATAAAAAATTCTCGCTTGGGTTAGATTTTCTGATGGGTTTTATGAGTTAATTATTTGTGGGCTTGACTTTGATTTGGTCTGAAAAACAATAAAAAACTTAGCCCATTAGACTTTACCTTTAGATGAGAAGCCGCCATTGATTTTTAGAGTTCATCGATTCCTGCAAACCCTGAACTGGTCAACCAATATTAGAGGTTCTGAAAGGTCGTACGTGTCTTCATGAGCAATTTTGTCGTTTCGTATTCGATTCTTCTCTTCTAACCTGTAACAAGTTGCATTAATTCAACGCCATTAAGGCCTTCTTAACTCTTTAGACTAACTACAACCTCAAACACTTATTCAGTCTCTCTTGCAGGCAGTGGTTCTCCACCTATATAAAGGTAAGACTTCTTACCTTGAACACCATCTCACAATCCTCATTCTTATACCCTGGGTTTCGTTGTCAAATCCAAAATGGTGTGCTCTTATGGATGCTTTCCATGTTTCACATTGCATTTTATTCTATCAGGTGAAATAAACTTCAGGGTTTGGTGTCCGTGACTCAGTATCTTTACTTTGACAGAGCCAGTGTTAACTTTTGTGGTAGAGAAACGTGCGGAAACGTTCTATAGCAGAAGACACCATCCCAAATACCAGTCACGAGTTTGAGTTGTTGGAACAAAGGTAAATATCCCTGAGACTGTGCAATTATATGTTTCTGTAGCTTAGTAGAAAGGAGCAAGAAAACATGTCTTCACGGTTTGACTGGAGTAATATCGGAGACTGGAGATGGAGGTTTTGCATTCCTCAAAAGTTTTTTTTTAGAAAAAAACACCTCACCCCATATCTACGTTCATGCAAGCCATTTTTCCTGTGAAATTCTAGAGTTTCATTGGTGGTGATAATCATGGATTTTGGGTTAATCGGGTTCTCATCTTCAAGCATATGCATCATTTATTTAATTTCAAGAGACGTTTACTCTGTCTATTATCTCCTTTTGGTGATTTTAGTCTTATAAGTCCTGTTTCAGATTGATGATTTATACATTCAGTAAATCATTTTGTTTTATTTTGAATAGTTTCGCTTCAAGTTAGTTAGTGCTTTCAACTGTTTTTACGATTTAAGGTCAAGAGAGTCTCTAAACTTTATTATTAATATGCTTTCTGCAGTAAAAGCTCCTGCAACGTTGCTCCTTAAGATATGTGTTTTGTATGTTTCAGGTTTACTGCAAGTACTCCTCTACCCAACAACATCATGAATTGAGGTTAGTCTTCTTCTTTAGTTGCACCTGAGAAATTAGAAAACAGACCAGTTAGTGAAGAAGCTTAAAGTCTAACACAAATACATGCTGGATGGAGCCAATGAGCTATCTATGTTGCAAAAAGCAAGAATTGTGCTCATATATATAGCAGATGTTTTAAATATGCCACAGTCTGATCTTTGCAATCTTTTCATTCTTCTTGGAAATGTAGGGTAAGCGACATTTCTCTCCTCTTTTGGTTTGTTGCCTTCCTGTGAATAACAAATGTGATTCAGAGTTAACATCTTTGCATAACTAAATACATGTGGGAGCTGGAGAGAGACTGGCAGTCTTTAATTATGGGATATTATGTGCATTGCTAGCCAAATAGAATGTGTTCTGGTATACTTGATTGCATAAGTTATTCTTATCAATAGTGTTAGTAAGGTTATGTGGTCTTCAACTATACACATGAGGCATTTGCACCTTTCAAAATTAAGAAGTTGCGACATCACAACAACTTGCGAAGAACAGTGGTAGCAGTGGCAAATACATAATCAAGTTGATTGTCTCACTTTTTGACTGTCATCAACTGTAATGCTCAAGGTACAATTTCTCAGCGTTTTTTTTTTTAAGA
The DNA here is from genome assembly GCA_905132765.1 of Moricandia arvensis. Classification (NCBI taxonomy): domain Eukaryota; kingdom Viridiplantae; phylum Streptophyta; class Magnoliopsida; order Brassicales; family Brassicaceae; genus Moricandia; species Moricandia arvensis. Next base: position 63,291 of record CAJHQP010001632.1, read on the forward strand.
TCCATAGTAGTTTATTTACTTTTTAATGCTTTCAGGCTGTTTGTTTTGTTGGTTTACTGGTCATTTCCATTGATAAATTGGAAACCATAACCTAGAGTGAAATAATGGCCTGCAAATCTAGCTAATCCTCTGTTTCACACATTTTTCAACTGATGCGTCCAAGAAAACCAGCAGCCATGTACTGAATTCATGCTTCTTCATCTCTATATCATCATTTGTACGCTTTGAGAGTTTGAGACTGAACAATACATATCAACATTGTTTCAAATATTGAGAAGAACAATATGGTGGTTGATGACTGTTTGGTGGTTAGGGTAAATGGATTAGATTGGACTGAACTAGGTTGGTATTGGGGTTGACAAAATGTTTTGATTTTTCTTGATAAAAAATACCAAACAGAAAGACATTGATGTTAGAAAATGGATAGAAAACAAAGAGTTGTAACATTTTAGAAGGCATGGCTGATAGGCGGAAATACTTAAAAAGTCACCTGAAACATAGTTTTGGTTATTTTCTTTTACTTGATCAAGTAATATCGGAAATGGTAAGTACTAAAACAAAATCATAGTACTAATACTTTCTATCCTATTGGTTCGAGCGTAACGTGCACAAAGAACTACAATGAGATGTAATTAAACGGAGTAAAACAAAAGGATAATGGAAAAATAGAAGAAAGAAGAAGCCGAACTCTTTTAATTCAGTTACAAAACTTTCTAACTTCTTAAAATAAAAGTTATACTAATTATTTGTGGGAAAGCATACATGAGATGAATACATTCACGACATTTAACATGTAAGAAAATGTTGCATTTAACCACTATCAAAGTATATTTTAGATATTATGAAATATGGTTCTAAATAAGCTAGATTTCATGTACAATTATATGTCTAATTATATTTTATTATAATAAAACTTTTTAAAAGACAAAAATCACTATCATACATATTTCTTGCAAATGTAAACCCAATAAACAAACCACAAAATTCTATACAAAAAATAATAATCTAAATTACAAGTAAATATATCCCGTCCGTAGGGCGGGCCGGCCCTAGTTTTAAAGAGTTTGATGTAAATTTAAAATGATAGGTGCAAGTAAAAAATTTAAGAAATTTTTGTTAATTTTTTAAAATTATTGTTTCTCAAGATTTTAGTAGTCATCCACTTACATAGTTGATGTTCGTTTCATAGTTAAATTAAAATCTCAAAATAATAAATGTTTTGAGATTCACACATATGTTACAGCTTTATTAAACATATATAAAATAAGTATTAAGGTATTAGTTAATATCAAAGTAAAAATGTTAAAATATAGAATCTTAGATTATTTGTGTTGTTACACCTCTTTGTCAATTCACCATTCAATTGTAAGAGACGTAGATTAAGGAATATATGGATATATTTCTTACTTTATGTTTTTAAGTTTGTAATGTTTATGCTTGGCTGTTTTTCAACTGAACTCGCTCATTTATTTACGTATATAGTTCTAAAACAGTCAGTACCAATAAATATATTTTTGCATAAACTTACAAGTGTCAAATATATTAAGATTCTATATTTAATCGTTTTTACTTATACATATCACCATGTCTTCATATATATTTTATATAACAACACAAATAATGAACATCTCCTAGTAACAAAAGAAAGAAAATTTATCATACCTAAAACACAAGATAAGTATGAAAACTATAGTGGTGATTGTGAGAGCTGGACCAGCCGGTTCAATAACATTGTCAACTTTCACTTACCCAAATAATTTTTCCAGCTATCTTTTATGCCGCATTGTCCAGATCAACCTTCATACCCAAATAAACTTTCTTCGACTACCTTGACAGTTAAGAAATTACATGTCTAGCATTTTAATGGCTCAAGAAAAACATATCAAAAATTTATTACGAAAATTCAATTTATATACCAACATAAATATATCTAAACTTTTTATAAACATAACATTACCGAATAGACAAAACTATAATAGTAAAAGTTTATTATAAAATTATATAGGTGTTTGTGAACATCTTTATCATTTATATATGTTAATTTAAATATATACGATGTAGATGTAAAGTTACAAATGATAATCTAATATAACAAATGTAAAAAATGAAATATTAACCAAGAAAATGTTTGATAAAAATATTGAAAAACCAAAAAAATATTAAGAAAAGATAGTCAAAAGACAATAAAATTACATGATAAATGAATAAAAATATAAAATTTAATGAAACAAGTATGATGTAAAACAAAATAAACCAAATAAATATAGATAATTATTATTAATTAGTTAATTACTGCGAACATAAAGATAAAATTACTTAGCTAATTATTTGAGTAAAGTAAAAATAAATGTTAGACTGATATCTCTCCATTTTGATTAGTTTTAGATTCATATTTTATTTTATTATTATCATTTTAGGTTGCATTTAGGTATCATTTGCATTGCATATGTTTCATTAGGTGTTGGAGTGTGCCATGGAGTGATTTGAGATGTTTGGGAGCATTATGATCCAAAAGGGGTGAAAGATGAGCATGGATGGAGCACATAAAGAAATCCTCTGTTGCTAGGATTTTGAGGAGACACAGGAAATTGAGTTAGCTTTCTAATGGAAGTAGTTTCAAGTCATTTGAAGATGTAATGAAGGAGTTATGACCAATTTACTAGAGGCATATCCACCCTGTTCGAGCATCCTGGAGCGACCTCAGCAGAGCGACCTACCAAGGTCGCTCCCAGACAGAGCGACCTATCAGAGCGACCTACCAAGGTCGCTCCCAGCCAAAGCGACCTCACCGGAGCGATATGGACAGGTAGCTCGGCCTGGGAGCGATTGGTCGCTCGAAAAACCACCCTGGAGCGACTTTACCGGAGCGATATGCCCAGGTCGCTGTGCGGCTTTGCTGGGACGAATCTTAAGACATTTCAGGGACCTTTTGGTCATTTCTTTTGAGGGTTTTACACTTGCTAAACCTAAGTTTAAGTACAACTTGTAGCCTAGGAAGGGAAGGATCTCATTTTTCTCTCTAAGAACTTATTTCTCATTGTAAAACCTTGAATCTTTGATCATTTCTAAGGAAGTTCTTCATCTTAATTCTTGTTTCTCATTCTCATAACATGATTAACCTTGAATCTTCCATAGATTTAAGGTTTATCATGGAGTTTATTGAGTAAACATTCTTAGATTCATGGGTTAAGTAGATTAGGGTGATTAGGTGAATGTTTAGGATGATTCTTGCTTGATTAACTTTGTTCTATGGCTTATTAGGTGATTTTAATGCTAGGTTAAGGTTGGGGAATCTAATCTAGATCATAAGTAGTTTCACGCCCGGAAGGTGTTCGATGAAATGCTTGAACAACCTAGTATTGTCCTATACATGCTTGGCCAACGGGAGTTGTTGTCAAGATGTTTAGTGGTTAGTAGACTTGTGTTTTATGCATGCTTGATTGGGTAAGGCCAACGGGAGTTGATGTCTAATTCATGATTAGCATAGGGATTACTGTCACGACAGTGGATTAATCTATTTGAATGAGCTCTAGACCTATAGACTTGTTGATTGTTTTGTTTGAGCATCTTAGATTGAATCTTGATCACCCGATATCGATGATCTTGCCCATGGATCTATCCTTAGTTTTTGATTGAAAGCTTGATTCTTGCGCTTGTTTCTTGTTAGGATTTGAGATCACTTTGTTTATAATTCTAGGAGTTTAGTTTGTTACAAATCATCAATCTCCTTATTTGCTTAGATTAGGAAAGTTTGTGTATTCTTAGTGTTATAGATCACTAGTTCCCTGTGGTTCGACAATCTTAAATACTACATTGATTTGCTCTAAGGACTAAAAAACCCTTATCAAATTTGGCGCCGTTGCCGGGGATCTAAGTAGATTTATCATTAGGATTTCAGATTTTCTTGAGACTAAGCTTTATTTTCTTGCTTTGTTTTGCTTTTGTACATCTACTAACTTTCTATTTTAGCTCTTTTTTTTTTTTTTTTTTTTGTAGTAATGGCTGCAAGTTACTTTGACTGGCCACAAGAAGAGAAAGAAACATTTGAGGATGACATTGAAGATGATGAGCCATATGTGGAGCCACCCTTTGATGAAAGTGTACTCACACCAGAACAAAGTGTGAAGGTAGATGGGCTTTGTAAAGAGAGCCCAACGTCAACAAGGAGTAACATGGCAGCGTTGTTTAGGATAAATCTTATGCAACATCGGGCAATGCTAGAAGGAAGAGAGCTCACATACAAAGAGATACGGATTGCTCATGATCTCGAGGAGGTAATAGATTGGGTTCCACCAACCCATATAGAAGGTATACGTAATTCTACCTCTGAAATTCATGATTTTGAGGATTGTGGCTTGCCTTGTGTTGAAGATATTGCCTCTGATCTGAATTCTCATGTGCTCATCAATGAATGTCTTGATCTGATATGTGAAACTAGAAAACTAGATGACTTGAGAGTAGAAAGATCGCTAGGGATCACCTTGAAGTTTGTTTTGACAAGAACTATCTTTGTGCTTCAATTGATCTCGAAACTGACCTTTTGATGCTTGATGAATCTAGACCTTTTCTTGAACTAGCTAATTTAGGGGATGAACTTGATGTGGATAAGCTCTTGCTTGAGATAGAAAACCCCTTTATCAAAAATAATCATGAGAATAAGAACATTGTGCTTTATTTGATTGATGGTGATGAAGTAGATTACTTTGTGAGAACCTCGTTTGAACCTGTAGTCGACTTTGTGTTTCCATCAAATGCATTTGATTCTCATGATCATCTGAACCTCAAGGAGCATGTGTTAATCCATGCTATATCTTTAGTAATGCTCTTTGATGAAAAATCTGTCTATTTCCTATGGACAGTAGTGTGCTCCTTTGCACACTTTGATTCTTGTGTTTGCAGGAGAAGGACCAAAGGTGCATTGGCTCAACCTTTTGATTCCTATGACTAGCAAGCGCACAAAGTCAAGCTAGAGACTTAAAACAAGCGCGCTTGGGAGGCATTCCCATGTCTATCCTTTGTATATATTTCTATTTCTTTTTTATTTTGTTTTAATGTGTTTGAATAAGTTTAGGAGCAAGTTTGGGGGAGTTCTAAATCTTTCAAAGAGGTGAAGACAAAATGGCCGAGGTCACAGCAAGCTCTCTCCCTCCCAATTCCCTCCTTTCATCAAAGCCAACTCCAAGTAAGTGCATTTTTCCCTTGTCAATACTTAGCTCATCATGTTTTATTTTCACCTCTCCTTCAAATTTACTCTCACACAAGAGACTGTGTGAAGTAAGTTTGGGGGAGAGTCTACTATCTCACCTTGTTTTCTGTTTTGTTTACTTGTCACGCATCTCATGCATTGCATTGTACATATTTATTTGCATAGAAAAAACCTAAAATTTGAAAATTTTCGAAAACAACAAAAACAAGCATTTAGATTCATATTTTGTTTCATTTACATCTTTAGGATTGAGTCTAGAATCATTTAGGTTGCATTGCATATGCATTGAGAGTCTTAATGAAGTTTGATTGGTAAGTAACAACTTATGAGTTTGATTGAATATCCATCTTTGGAGTTGTTTATTGCATTTATATGAACATGAAGTTAAGGAAGAACCATGCTTGGATCTCATTGCTTGAAAGTTGAACTCATTTGTAGATGCATGTCTTCCTTGTAGCTCAACTCTATGAACTTGAACTTGAACTTAAATGAACATCTAATTACTCTCTCTTGAAGCTTGAATTGCTCACTCTTGGTAACAACAAAACATTCAAGTTTGCTTATCCACTTTAGACCTTCTTACAAGCTTGAATGGCCATTTGCATCACTAAATGGTACCTCACCTTGAACCCTAACCCTTTTTCTTTGCCCCTTGATTGTTTGATGAGTGAGGCCTCTTGTTTATGATGTATTCTAGTGCAAAATTTTGAATGACAGAGGAACGACAAGTAATAGCCTCCATATGCCAAGTACTTTTATTAGTTAGGATGGGGTTTGATGGGATTGTTTTTGAGTGAGATTATGTGATGAGAGGAAAGAAAAGAAAAGAGTGAAAACAATGCAAGAGTGAAAGGAAACCCAATAGAAAAGAGTAAAATAAAAGGGTGAATGAGAAATAAAGAGAAACTTAGGAAGCATGAGATAAAAAAAATGGCATCCTCTAGAAAAGAAAATAAAAGAATTGAGAGGATGAAAAGAAAAGAGAGCTTCCTAAGTAGTAAATTGGTGAAAAAGAGTGAATTTGGGGTGAGAGAAGTGTTTTGAGTTTGATATTTTTGGTTTGGGATTGTAGATACATAACTTGGGAAGGGTAGAACATGGAAGTGAATACTTGTATGCATGAATTGTTCTTCTTCTTCTTACTTTTGCAATAGCTTATGCATCCCTTTTCATGAGTTAAAAACCTTAAGGAAATTGAGCAAACTCCCCTTTAAAAGTCATCTTAGCCTCTTTGCACCTAACCCTTTGGTTTGTGATTTAAGTTGATTGAGAGAGTTCACTAAACACTTTAATGAATGTTAAAGAGTTGAGTTGCATTGGTTTCTTGCTATTACATTGAAAGTTTAGCTCTAAGGCATTGCATGAGTGATGAGTATGGCTAACTCTTTTATAGAAGAGATCATTGGTGCACTTTAAAACTACTTTGATGGATATTGAGTTGAATGCTTTTGTTGTTACTCTAAGGTTTAAGTTCTCATTTTAAAGCATTCCATCATCTTGTTCTTGAAAGTTTACTTGTGGACAAGTAAAGAGCAAGTTTGGGGGAGTTGATATCTCTCCATTTTGATTAGTTTTAGATTCATATTTTATTTATTATTATCATTTTAGGTTGCATTTAGGTATCATTTGCATTGCATATGTTTCATTAGGTGTTGGAGTGTGCCATGGAGTGATTTGAGATGTTTGGGAGCATTATGATCCAAAAGGGGTGAAAGATGAGCATGGATGGAGCACATAAAGAAATCCTCTGTTGCTAGGATTTCGAGGAGACACAGGAAATTGAGTTAGCTTTCTAATGGAAGTAGTTTCAAGTCATTTGAAGATGTAATGAAGGAGTTATGACCAATTTACTAGAGGCATATCCACCCTGTTCGAGCATCCTGGAGCGACCTCAGCAGAGCGACCTACCAAGGTCGCTCCCAGACAGAGCGACCTATCAGAGCGACCTACCCAAGGTCGCTCCCAGCCAGAGCGACCTCACCGGAGCGATATGGACAGGTAGCTCGGCCTGGGAGCGATTGGTCGCTCGAAAAACCACCCCTGGAGCGACTTTACCGGAGCGATATGCCCAGGTCGCTGTGGCGGCTTTGCTGGGACGAATCTTAAGACATTTCAGGGACCTTTTGGTCATTTCTTTTGAGGGTTTTACACTTGCTAAACCTAAGTTTAAGTACAACTTGTAGCCTAGGAAGGGAAGGATCTCATTTTTCTCTCTAAGAACTTATTTCTCATTGTAAAACCTTGAATCTTTGATCATTTCTAAGGAAGTTCTTCATCTTAATTCTTGTTTCTCATTCTCATAACATGATTAACCTTGAATCTTCCATAGATTTAAGGTTTATCATGGAGTTTATTGAGTAAACATTCTTAGATTCATGGGTTAAGTAGATTAGGGTGATTAGGTGAATGTTTAGGATGATTCTTGCTTGATTAACTTTGTTCTATGGCTTATTAGGTGATTTTAATGCTAGGTTAAGGTTGGGGAATCTAATCTAGATCATAAGTAGTTTCACGCCCGGAAGGTGTTCGATGAAATGCTTGAACAACCTAGTATTGTCCTATACATGCTTGGCCAACGGGAGTTGTTGTCAAGATGTTTAGTGGTTAGTAGACTTGTGTTTTATGCATGCTTGATTGGGTAAGGCCAACGGGAGTTGATGTCTAATTCATGATTAGCATAGGGATTACTGTCACGACAGTGGATTAATCTATTTGAATGAGCTCTAGACCTATAGACTTGTTGATTGTTTTGTTTGAGCATCTTAGATTGAATCTTGATCACCCGATATCGATGATCTTGCCCATGGATCTATCCTTAGTTTTTGATTGAAAGCTTGATTCTTGCGCTTGTTTCTTGTTAGGATTTGAGATCACTTTGTTTATAATTCTAGGAGTTTAGTTTGTTACAAATCATCAATCTCCTTATTTGCTTAGATTAGGAAAGTTTGTGTATTCTTAGTGTTATAGATCACTAGTTCCCTGTGGTTCGACAATCTTAAATACTACATTGATTTGCTCTAAGGACTAAAAACCCTTATCATAGACTCCTAAATCTTTTCATGTCAAAAGGGGAATAGAGGAGCAACCATTTTTTCCAGGCGAAATTAGACAGTCAAGTATAAATTTAACTTTTTTAAGCATATGCCTATATTTTAAGTAGTTCACTGTAAATAAAATTGTGTGTGTGTGTGTAAAATTTTGTTAAATTTTTTAAAAATTATTATTTCTTAGAACTTTAGCAGTCGCTCACTTACATACCTAATGTTTATTTAAAAATTAAATAAAAAAATCTCAAAATAATAAATGTTTTGAGATTATGTATTAACACATATGTTTTAGTTTTATCAGACATATACAAAACAAGTATTAATATCTAAGCTATTATATTAGTTAATATCAAAATCAAAATGTTAAAATAATATAGCGTAATCAAAACATAAATATCCCATACATCCTCTCAGCCAACTCACCATTTAAATTGTAAGCCACGTAGATTAAGGAATATACTAGTTATATTTGTCATTTTATGTTATTAAGTTCGTAACGCTTATGCTAGGATGTATTTCAACTGAATCACCTCCTTTATTTACAGATATTATGTATATAGTTTCAAAACAGCCAGCACCAATAAATACTATTATGCATTGTTTTACAAGTGTCAAAATATATAAAGATTCATATTTCATCGTTTTTGCTCGTACATATTACCGTGCAACACAAATAATGAACATCTCCTAGTAAAAAGAAGAAAATCTATCATACCTAAAACACGAGATAGATGTGGAAACTGTAGTGGTGATTGTGGGAACTGGACCAGCTGGTTTAGAACCATCGGTTTGTCTAAACCAACACTCAATCCCAAATGTGATCCTCAAAAATGAAAACATCTATGCATCAATTTGGAAGAAATGGGCCAACAACCGTCTCAAACTTCACTTAGCCAAATAATTTTTCCACCTATCTTTCATGCCGCATAGTCTTGATGTTTCAATTGTCATGCCCAAATAAACTTTCATCGACTACATTGACACCTAAGAAGTGACATGTCTAGCATTTTAATGCTTCAAGGAAAACATTCTAAAATTTTTACGATAGAATGTTTATGAAAATAAAATTAATATACAACCACAAATGTATCTAAATTTTTTATATACATTAAAATTAGTGAATAGACAAAACTATAATTTTCAAATTTTATTATAAAATTATACAGATGGTGGTGAACATCTTTATCATTTTATATATTAGTTTAAATACATATGATGTAGATGTAAAGTTATAAATGATAATCTAATATAAAAATATAAAAAAAATAAAATATTAAATCAAAAAAATGTTTGACAAAAAATTGAGAAAACAGAAAAAAAATAGTAGAAAAATATCGTCAAAAGACAATGAAATTACAATAATAAATGAATTAAAATATAAAATATAATGAAACAAATATGATGTAGAACAAATTAAACCAAATAAACATGGATAATTATTATTAATTAGTTGATTACTGCGGACATAAAGGTAAAATATATTTGGCTAACGAGTAAAGTATAAAATAAATGTTGTGACCCCTAAAAGTTTTCATGTGAAAAGGGGAATGGATGAGGAACCCTTTCCTCAAGGAGAATTTGTTTAACTATTTCAAACAGATGCATATATTTTAAGTAGTTCACTGTAAATATAAAATAATGGGTGTTAGTAAAATTATAATGAAATTTGGTCAATTTTTTTTTTAAAATTGTTATTTCTAAGAACTTTGGTAGTCATCCATTTACATACTTGAGGTTTATTTCAAAATTAAATTAAAAATCTTAAAATAATAAATGTTTTGAAATTATGTATTTGACACATATGTTATAATCTTATCAAACATATACAAAACACATATCAATATCTAAGCTATTATAGTAGTTAATGTCAACGTCAAAATGTTAAAAATAATATAGTATAGTCAAAACACAAAAAATCGCATACTTCCTTTCAGCCAACTCACCATTCAAATTGTAAGACACATAAATTAAGGAATATACTATAGTTTGATCCGCACAACCACACGGGTGTTCTTTTACTTTTTGTGCTTCACATTATTGTTGTTCATATGATTTAGTTTCTTGTGTGAATATATTTGTTGATGATATATGTTACTTGTGTTCAAACAACCAAAGTAGTATGTTAAAATCATTTGTTATTTGTATTTTTTTAAATAAAATTTACTATTTTTAAGTATGTCTATTTATAACCCATACAATTTAGATGGTTTGTGTATATTAATACATGCTAATAAAAACACAATTTTCATAGTTTTGGATTTGATATGTTCTTGATTTATATATTTTGAAATTTATTTTATATACTATTTAGTTCTGTCACTTGTATTATTTGACTAATTAAAAAATAAAAATTATAAAAATAAAATAATATTTGGCTATAAATATTGCAAATATAATGATGCAAAAATAAAAAGTGTCTATCTATTTAAATCATATTGGGCCAGATTTAGTGGGTGTTATTCAATCTTGTATTTTAATAGAGTTTAAATCTTTGCAAAATCCACTGTTATTCGAATGATGATTCTAAATTCTATTTAAAAATCTTGTGTTATTGGATATAGTATTTTAAAAACTTTTTAAAAATTTGGTGTTATTCAGTGAATGATTTAAATCCAGTTTTTTAAATCTAGTGTTATTTAATTTCAAAGGATTTTAAAATTCTTTGTATTTAAAACAGATTTCAAATCATTGGCTCTAGATTCTCATGAACAAATGATTAAAATCAAAATCCAAGGCATACTGCAGAGATTTTAGAATTCACCAATTAAAACTATCTTTAAATAAATCAAAAATTTTAAAATCTGACCAATTTTAAATCTATTAGAGCTCACTTCAACTTATGAAACCAATAACACCCCCTTAATTAGTTGATCCTTAGAGTTTTTTTGAGGCCAAGCAAACTAATATTTTTCCCTAACTTATGATATTTATGAGATATGTTACTGATGTTCAAATAACTAAAGTAGTATGTTAAATCATTTGTTATTTGGTATTTCTAATAAAATTTATCATTTTAAGAGATATCTATTTATAAACTATACAATTTATATGGTTTGTGTATATACATATATGCTAATAAAAACACAATTTTCATAGTTTTGTATTTGATATGCTTTTGATTTACATATAATGAAATTTATTTTATATACTATCCGGCTATACATATCTTTATATATAAAAGAGTGTTTCTTCACTCCTGAGGTCCTCCACATCAGCGCCATGTCATAAACTCGAATTATGAGCGGGTGACACGTGTCCAGATCAATTAAATGTTGGGTTTCGTTCTAGGCCAATTTCTTTTGTTTTTGGGCTTCATTGCCTGTTGGCCCAACAAGTCTAACTTAACTTACGATAACGGCTTCAACTAAAGCCGTCTCTCTTACGGCGACTATTGCCCTTCTTCTCATCATCTCGAAAAGGAGCGGAGATACACGATTAATACACATGATCAAGATCCTCGCAAACAATGGAAACCAGAGAACCAAAGGTTATCAGAGACAAAGAAGCGATGAGAAGATGATCAAGAGCCATGAGATCGCAAGGGAAGACCATCAGTTTGGTCCCCACGATGGGTTTCCTCCACGACAGTCACTTATCCCTCTTTCGTCAATCCCTTATCCTCGCTGACGTCACCGTCGTCTAAGTCTACGTCAACCCATGCCAGTTCTTCCCCACCGAGGACCTCTCTACTTACCCTTCTGATTTCTCCAGCGATCTCGCCAAGGTCGTCGCCGTCTCCTCCTCCGGTTCAGATGTAATCGTCGTGTTCAACCCGAGAAACCTTTATGACTACGACGGAGGGAGGAAGAAGACAAACGGTGGCGGTGGAGGTGGGAAGGTGGTGGTGAGTTGTGTGGAGGAAGGTGGGTTAGAGCATGAAACGTGGGTGAGAGTTGAGAAGTTGGAGAAAGGTTTGTGTGGGAAGAGCAGGCATGTCTTCTTTAGAGGTGTGGCCACTATTGTTACTAAGCTTTTTAATATTGTTGAGCCTGATGTTGCTATGTTTGGTAGAAAGGATTATCAGCAATGGCATCTTATCAAGAGAATGGTGAGGAATCCAAGAATACTTGTGAGATTGAATGTACTTTTTGAATAGTTTTCAGAATGTGTGTCAGTCTTATACATGTTAGAGATCTTGATTTTGGGATTGAGATAGTAGGATCAGATATATCTAGAGAAAAAGATGGACTTGCTCTGAGTTCTAGGAATGTTCATCTTTCAGGTGAAGAAAGGCAAAGGGTACAGTTAAGACATCCCCATGTTTCTTTTTCAACTTGAACAAGCATTAGAAAACATTGCTTCCACTTGCTTGATTGAACGGCTCTGCTTCGTGTTATGATGTGGCAGGCGTTGTATATAAGTAGGTCCCTGAACTTGACTAAAGCTTATGCTGAACAAGGGCACACCAGTTGTACTGAGCTTAAGGAAGAATCGTATGTCGAGGTAAGCGTCATATTATGTAGTTTCGATAATGAAGGAACATAGTTTTAGCTAAACCAAAAAAAAATTGGAAGTGAAACAATCTGGTGCGAATAAAAAAGACTATCCATGCATACCATTGAGTGTTGATGTGAGTAACGATTGTGGACAACATGAAGATTGTTGATCAAGAAACTCTTGAAGGAGTAGAAGAGATAGAGAGTGGAGTAGTGATCTGTGTTGCTGCTTGGTTTGGAACGGTTAGGCTCATAGACAACTTTGAGAAAAAATTGACATTCTTTTTCTATTTTATACTTTATTAATTAATCATAAATATGAACATGAAAGAATATAAATTGATTTAGTGATCTCCATATATCTTATGCTGTAACGACATTTCCATATATTTTAGACATTTCATTACACACCAAATAGAATACTCTTAAACAATTAACTCGACATTTAACACTTTCTATAAAAAATAAATCTAATGCTCCCTCATTTGTGGTAAACCGTATGATTTTGATCCCTCTAAAATAATAATTATCATAGTATCAAATTCTGTACCGGTTATTTTTATCCAAAGGGATTCTTTGAGGTTTGTATTTTCAGAAATTACATAATTATCTAGCAATAATGACAATAAGTAACAGTAGTGTAACTAATTTTTTTTACAAAATAATATAATTAAATAATGTTAATATTATAATTAATTCCATATCAAAATTATTTTAGACATTAAACAAATAGTAAATTGATATAGTGTAGTATTTTGTGTTTTAAATAAATATTTTAGTTTGGTTGTTTTATGTGATCAAAATATGATTACATTTTGTTTAACAAGTATTCTTTTGTGATTTTGTTGTGATATATAACAAGTGAATAAATGATAGTTATTTTATAAAAAGCAAAGAAAAAATCATTTTCACGCAATTTACCCAACTGCAACAACTTTGAGGTTTAATTTTCTGAAATTTTAGATAAAGTGATTTCACATATCTCAAATAGTTTTTTTTTTTAAGTTTTGTCGCCAAAATATCTCTTAAGAAAAAAATGACTGAAATATCATTTTTTATTTTATTTTTTTTTTGTTTTTTAAACCCTAAACCTCACATCCAAAACATCAAATCATAACTCTAACTCTAAATTCTAATTATAGATTAGTTAACACTAGAAGTATAAGTCTATATTTATACTTTTTATAAAATCTATTTTGGTCAATTTTCTCTTTAGAAACTGACATTGTACAAAAAAAAACTTAAGACTATCTTTGAATATTTCTCTAAATAATCTCCAATACAAAATATATAATTGAATTTTTCAAATTAAAAAATCATGTCAATATGACATACTTAAGGAATCCACTCGCCGCGCTTCGCGCGGCTCCGCCCTAATTGCAAATATAATGATGCAAAAATAATAAAGAGTCTATTATTTAAATCACATTGTGCAAAATTTAACTAATTTTTAGTTTAATTAGCTGACCCATAGAGTTTTTTGTTTGGAAAAGCAAACTAACATTTTTTCCCTAACTTGTGATATTATAGGTTTCCTTAAAAATGGTTGCAACTGCAACTTGCTTCTAAAGAATATATCAAATACTTTTTTTAGTAAAAAGAATATACTTATAATTTGTAATCAATTAATAGGTGATATATATGGATATATGAGCAAGATTTGTGGAATGCCTTAACTTGAGATATTGTTAACTAAAACTTGTTAAGAGTAAACGATATCTACAATATCTGGTAAACTTACTTATATACTTCTTAAGCTCTATAGAGTAAAAGAGATTGTAGTTTTGAATTTTAGAGTTATTATTTTTAGTCTAAATATCAACCCACCAAAACATTTTCTGAATCAAACGTATATTACAAACACTTACTTTTCTGATTTTCGTAAATTAATGTTAGATTTTATACTTAATTGTATCAGTTTAGTATGGTTATACAATAGATTTTCATCTAGTGATTAAATATAATTAGAGTTAAAATGAAATATAGACTAACATATGAAATAAAAGTATTAAAGATACGTAATATAGATGGAAAATTATACTACTTGTAACTTATGTTTTATATTAATGATAAGTGTCTTAGTTTAAGGTAATATTATATTTCTTACTTTGTGTTGAAATTTAACACATAGTAAGTAAACTTAACGTTTTAGGATGATAAGAACAAACAAATTAATGTTAAAAAAACTGGTTTGTACTAAAAAAAAACGTATGGCGACGGCGAAGGCGATTCGAGAAGTGCTTTAGGGTTTCGATGGTTCAACAAGGGTTAAGGGATTTTTTTGGGGATACATCGATTGGGAAGGGATTTCATTATCTGGTGGATCGTGGCGAGAGATGGAGTCAAAGACGAGATCTGAAATATCCTGTATATTCTATTTTGAGATACGAGGGTTCACAAAAGGGAAGTTCTGGATCTCGAAGAAGGCAAACAATTCAGGTAATCTCGGAATGGATCTGGGATCTCGTCATCATTAAGACGATACAGAAGTCAATCATAGGTACGAATCCTAATCATGCATTCATCGCAGATCATGGGGGGTTTTAAGGAAGGGAAAGGAATACTAATAAGATCTTTGGTCATTATGATTTGGAAAGAACAGATTGGATTTCAAAGTTATGGAAAATTCTTAGAAAGGTTATATCTTGGGGATATTCACGGGTTGAATCACCGGAGATTTTGGAATCATGACGAAAAGATATGGTGTGGAAAGATGCCTAATTGGTTTCTATAAAGGAACTTATGTGCTCAATTTTGTTACTCTTTTTTTGAAGTCTTACCTTCATTTTACACGAAATTAACAGGGGTGTATTGTTCTTTGGATTCGACATCACAGAGCAATCTGTTAAGCGCTTTTGGAGATATGAAGAGTGGAGATGGTACACGGAAGAGATTGAAGATATCAGTGCCTCATTTTGACAATTCAGCTCTCATCAAGAGTTACTCGAAGACTCTGGTGGGATGGTGTATGAACCCGGAGAAGCAGGATATCAAGGCACTGATTGTGATGCTCCCCAAGATATGGAAGATGGAGGATCGAGTCGTAGGAGCAGACCTAGGCCTGGGCAAATTCCAGTTCGATTTTGATACCGAAGAAGACATTGATTCGGTAATTCAGTTGCAACCATTTCATTTTGATTATCAGATGATTGCACTGGCCCGTTGGCAACCAAGGAAAGTCCAATCTTACCCGTCGGAAATACCTTTTTGGATTCGGGTGCTAGGTGTCCCTTTAGAATTTAGGGCGGTTCCTACTTTCGAAAGTATTGGAGATGTTATTGGTAGAACATTAGAGGTTGATCTGGATTATCGTAGGATACATGTAATGGTTGATGGGTTTAAGGAGTTGATCTTCGAGACTACTGTGGACTTTACAGGAGGTGAGTTTCATGAGGGGGAGGAAGCTTTAGTCTCTCTACGGTATGAGAAGCCTTTTGGATATTGCCAGGTCTGTTCCAGTCTATGTCATGAAGATGCAAAGTGTCCTTTGAGGAAGAAGACTCCTGACAAGAAAAGGGACAATCGAAATGGGCTGGGCGATCTGTTTAATGGAGGAAGAGAGGAGGACATGGCTAGGAGTTATAAAGGAGTAGTGATCCATGGGAATGTGGGACATCTGCCTAATGAACGAGAGACTAGAGAGTATCAGGGTAAGGGGAAAGGAAAATTGTATGAGGAAACTGAGACATAGTGGACAAGGGTTGTGGGAAGAGAAGCTAGGCGGTCTTTCACTCATAGGGAACATAATAGAAGGGAGGAAGAAGAAGGTCAGAATAGGAACAGTAGAAGAGAGGAGCCAAGAGGGATTTACTTGGATAACCGAGGAAAGACCTCTAGTGAGGTGAGGAACGAAGGAATGTCCAAGATTGGAGAGGGAGTGGAAGTTGAGGAGGAGGGACAAATCTAAGGGGAGAAACAGAGATTAAAGGGACATGAGGAACCGATTGCACCACAAACGCCATCACCCCAATTTCTTGCAGAGCTGCTCAACACTCAAGAGGTAACAACAAAGAAGGAGATGGAATTGGATTACACGGTGGGCGCTACTGTGGAGAGTGGAGTTATGGAAGAGGATGAGACTGAGGGTATACTCATGTCAGAATTGGAAGTGCAGGAGGATGATCGAGGTGTTGAGGATGGGGACCCTACTGCTACTGTAGAAGATCAGGATGAGGGAAAGAGAGGAAACGAGGGGAATGCTGAGGATATGGGGAAGAAACAAGGAGCTCGTAAGAGGTTGTTCCGTCCAACTATAGCCACTGGCGGCACTACCAAGATGAGAATGGTGCAGGCACTTATTTCACCCCGTAAGCAGTTCATTTCCAAGCCGAGTAGCAAGCACGGTGATAACAGCAGGTGGATGCGAATGGTATATCAAACCCACCAGTCCCTTTGCCAAAATACTAATTGTTATGCATCAAGTAGCTCTACTGGAGAGGATATATCAGCAAGGATGGCTGTTGGTGTCGGTTTTTATTTGTGTTTCTGTTTCAATAAGAGTGCTACGCACTGCTATCTGTACTGGTTCAGAATTTATATTGTTTTTTGTTGGTTTTTGTTTTCTGTGTTTGTTCTCTATGGGTTGGCTCATAGGCATTTCTGAGAATAAATACACTCTTTCGATCTTGTTATGGAGTGGGATTTATTGGCTGAATTTGTCTCTATCAAACTACATACACGATCGGTGTAGCAGATGCTTATGGGTGTTAAGCAGGACTACAAAGGTTTGGACTTTTGTGTTTAGACAGGAGGATAGGCTTGTTGAGTCATGTTTTTATTTGGTTCGGTTTAGGGATTGGGGGGCTCTATACGTGGGGTTGAACAGGAGGCCTTGTTGGGAGTCCGTGTTGCAAGGGGTTTGGGCTGGTACTTCCTTGGTAGTGGATACCCGTTTGCATCGGCCAAAGTATACCGTGGAGGGGCATGAAGGTTTACTAAATGGGATTGGGAGGCTTCAACATGTAGTCATCTTTGAAGATACGAATCTTGTAAACATGCACAAAATATCATTTCTTCGTCTACATCATCCCTTGACAGGAAATTTCGGGGTTATTATAAGAGTATCATGAAATTCGAAGTTTTTTCTGTCAATTTAATGATAAAAGATAATGAAAGTTCTGAGTTGGAATTGTAGAGGCATGGGAAGTAAGGAAACAATATACTATCTTAGGGAAATATGACATAAACATAGACTGGAATTCTTGTTTTTATCAGAAACAAAACAAGATTTTGAATTCGTGCAAGGGTTTCAATTGCATTTTGGGTATGATCATCTGGTTACTGTGGAACCAAGTGGCTCTAGTGGAGGGTTAGCTCTTTTCCATAATAATGATCATAAAGTTCAAGTTCTTTTTTCTAATAACCGTATGATTGATGTCAAAGCGGTGGCACTGGGGAAAAAAGATTTTTTGACGTTTGTTTATGGAGACCCAGTACAAAAATTGCGAGATCACGTTTGGGAAAGACTGACAAGGTATGGACTGGCAAGATCAGTACCATGGTTCATTATTGGCGAATTGAATGAGATAATTGGTAATCACGAAAAACAGGGAGGCCCTTTGAGAAGTGCATGATCTTTTCACCTTTTAATACTATGATTAGAAATAGTAGTTTGCTGGAGTTTCCAGCTCGGGGCAATAAAATGTCATGGCAAGGACGAAGAGGAAAGAAAATGATTCGATGCAGATTAGATCGAGCATTGGCTAACGAAGATTGGCATTCTCTTTTCCCATGTTCGTTTATGGAGTATCTCGGAATGATATGTTCAGATCATAGGCCTATAGTGGCTACGCTTGAGGATAAAATTATTTCATGACGACGCAGACCTTTTCGTTTTGATAAAAGATGGATTGGTCAGGAGGGTTTTTCAGAATCAGTTAGTAGGGGATGGGGTAATTCGGCCTTGAGGACAGTGGGGGATTTTGTAGGCAAAATCAGTAATTGTAGACACGAAATTGCTCGATGGCGAAAAAATAATCCTCCATCCGGGAAGGAGAAAATTAATGAACATCAGCAAGTCTTGGAGGAAGTTCAAACGGACAACAATAGTTCGCAAGAAGAAATTTTAGAGGCCTCTCGAAAATTACCGGAAGCATATAAGGATGAGGAGGAGTACTGGTACCAAAAAAGCAGAACAATGTGGCATACCCCAGGAGATCTTAATACCAAGTTCTATCATGCAATGACAAAACAACGTCAAACACGTAACCGAATTGTCGGGTTGTACGACGAGGAGGGGAAGTGGATTACATAGGACACATGTGTCGAGAAAGTGGCAGTGGACTACTTTGGGAATTTATTCAAGTCTACAAATCCTTCGGATTTTGCCGGTTTTCTCAATGCGATCAACCCAAGTATTACTCATCAGATGAATCAGAGATTACTACGGAGCACTACGGAGGAAGAAGTAAAACAAGCATTATTTATGATGCATCCAGAAAAAGCTCATGGACCTGATGGGATGACAACTCTTTTTTTTTTCCAGCATTCTTGGCATATTATCAAGAATGACGTATTGGAACTGGTTAATAGTTTTTTGATATCTGGTAAAATGGATGCGAGGTTAAATATAACGAATATATGTCTAATCCCAAAGACAGAAAGGCCAACAAGGATGACATAATTGCGACCCATAAGTTTATGTGATGTAGGATATAAAATTATTTCAAAGGTGTTATGCCAAAGGTTGAAAACTTGCCTCCCGTCACTCATTTCGGAAACACAATCGGCTTTTGTGCCATGTAGGTTAATCTTGGATAACATTCTTATTGCACATGAAATATTTCATGGATTACGAGCGAATAAATCATGCCAAAATAAGTTCATGGCAATTAAGACAGATATGAGCAAAGCGTACGATCGGGTTGAATGAGGTTTTCTCCAGGCATTACTTGATAGAATGGGCTTTGCTACTCATTGGATACAATTAATGATGGAATGTATCACTTCGGTCCAATATCGGGTGTTGTTAAATGGTCAACCTAAAGGACACATTATACCACAAAGGGGGCTGCGACAGGGCGATGATCCCTTATCCCCTTATCTGTTTATATTGTGTACAGAAGCACTGATAGCGAATATTAAGAAATCTGAAACGGAAAAACTACTAACAGGAATAAAGGTGGCTAGAGCATGTCCTCCAATATCTCATTTGCTTTTTGCGGACGATAGCCTTTTTCTGTAAAGCACAAAAACCAGAATGCCAGACTATTCTACGGATCTTGAAGGACTATGAGATGGTGTCAGGTCAATTGATTCAGAAATCATCTATTCAATTTGGATTCAAGATTGAGGAAAACATACGACAAGAGCTTAGGGATATTCTGGGTATCCAGAATGTTGGAGGTATGAGATCATATTTGGGAATACCGGAATGCCTGGGCGGATCGAAAACACAAGTGTTCGGATTTTTTCAAGATAGACTAAGTAGCATAGTCAATGGATGGACTTTTAAAATTTTCACAAAGGGAGGAAAGGAAGTGATTATAAAATATGTGGTTACGGCTCTACCAAATCATGTAATGTCCTGCTTTCGTTTGCCTAAGGCTACAACAAAAAAACTAACTAGTGCAGTGGCTCAATTTTGGTGGAGCTTAGGGGGGAATACGAAAGGTATGCACTGGAAGTCATGGGATAAATTATGTCAACCTAAGGATGCATGAGGGTTGGGATTTAAAGATCTTACAGACTTTAATACGGCTATGCTTGGAAAACAATTATGGCGGTTGATTGAAAAACCTAATACACTGTTTGCTCAAGTATTCAAAGGAAGGTATTTCAGGAACGCATCACCCCTGGACCCGATTAGATCATATTCCCATCTTATGGATGGCATAGTATGATCTTTGCTAGATCTCTGGTTAGTAAGGGACTAATCAAACGAGTGGGATCGGGCTCTTCTATCTCAGTATGGAACGATCCTTGGCTCCCAACCAATCGCCCGAGACCAGCAAATTAAATTAATCATAATAGTGACCCGGACCTTAAATTTGATTTTTTCATTAATGGACATTCCTGAACTTGGAATTCACAGGTACTCAAAGAGTGGATTGATCCCCAGGATGTGAAGATTATAGAAAGTATACTCTTAAGCAGGATCCAAACCACAAATAAAGAAGGCTGACATTTTACAACTAATGGGAAATATACTGTAAAGTCTTGTTATCAAGTGGAGCGGACTTACCTAGACAAAAGGGATATCTCGGTACTTATTGTACCCACGGTTGTGGATTTAAAGGCCCCTTGCTGGAAAATCCGATGTCCCCCGAAACTTAAACATTTTCTTTGGCAATTGGTTACTGGGTGTATTGCGGTCAATAAAATTCTTCGTGCACGAGGGATACAAGGACATTCAGTGTGTACGGTGTGGGGCAGATGATGAAACAGTAAACCATGTGTTTTTTGAATGTCCTCCTACGGTACAGGTTTGGGTATTGTCTAAGATCCCATCGAATCCGGATTTTTTCCTACTAGTTCTCTCTTTACAAATATGGATCACCTCTTTTGGAGAGTTTCACCGAATCTGGAGGATCATCACTTTGCCTGGATATTATGGTATCTCTGGAAAACAAGAAATAACAAAACCTTTAGTAATTTGGGTATGGACCCCGAGTAACACTCAATCTGGCAGAGACAGAAGCCTTACTATGGACTGAAGCTCAGGCTTCTATAGTCAAGAATGAAGCTCAATCCACAGTTGTTCATGCATCAACCCTACCCGCAATTCCAGGAAGGTGGTGTTTTTCAGATGGTTCCTGGAAAGAACACGACGTGTATTCGGGACAAGGTTGGTATAGCACATTAGAAGGTTTTGAGGGTCTAATGGGAGCAAGGAACATTAGAGCTACCCTCTCACCCCTACACGCGGAGATAGAGGCCCTCATTTGGGCAATGAAAAGTATGAGGAAACTATATCAGTATCATGTTACCTTTACAACAGACTGCTTTACAACTTGTGAAGATGGTGTTGGAACCAGAAGATTGGCCAGCCTTTGCGAATTATTTGGAAGACATTAAGCATCTCCGAACCAGCTTCATCCACTTAGAGCTCATTCATATACCACGAACGGCAAACAGTAGGGCGGACAGTCTTGCAAGAAGTGCTAGGAAACAAATGTCCTTAGTCGTTCATATGGATGCCGAGTTACCAGGGTGGTTTACAGAATCCATGTGATCTGTACCTTTTGTTGGCAAAAAAAAATTAATTTTAAATCATTAAATGTGAATATAAGGCTTTGATTCATCTTTGGCCGAGATTATGTAGTTCATTAATGATGACAAAATAACCCGGTTTTATAGATGAAAGTTGTTATTATGGTCAAAAATATATTGGGTGATTCTTTAATGATGTTAATATTATTAAGAAATAAATGAAACATGACTTCTTAGGAATAGTCCATTTTTAAAAAATCACATATGACGAGAATTTGTAACTTATATTTTAATAGAATAGATGGTTATATTTGTTACCTTGTGCGCTTATGATATATTGTATTTTAACTGATATATTTCTTTTATTTACAGATATTACGTGTATAGTTCCAAAACAATCATCACCAATAAATACTATATTGCATTGTCTTACAAGTGCTAAATATATTATGATTTCATATTTCATCATTTTTCTCATACTGATACACTAAAAATGAACCTTTGCTACTGTCAAGTTAACAATGTTGTTGTGACATGTTTAGATTCAATTCCAGAGAACCAGTTTACATTCTAATTTTTTAGGATCAATATCAAGCTAAAACAATAATGTGTTTGTGGAGTAGTTTAAACGTAACAAGCAAGTAACAAAATGGGATTAGTTTTCAGATGATTAAAGAGCTAGCCTAAGGTTACTTCATCAGGTGTCAAAAGCGTGCAAGTCAAGCAATTATTCAAGTTCGGTTTTAACCTAGTCTAGAACTCGGATCACTCAATATAGAACATGCCACTTTCGTGAAGCTCTTCCCTTTGCATATCGATCTTGATACCTAGACTCTCGCTTGGATCAAGATGCAACATCAAGCTTTAAAGATCAAGTCCGATAGGTTCACAAAACACTCTAATATCTACTCTCGCTGATTAGGGATGCAAAGCTTATTCATAACAGATCTAGCAACCTATCTCACGGTTAATGGACATGTTAACCTTAGATTCATGCATCAAGTTATCGGTTTAATGCAAGCAGTAAGATCAGTTATGAACAAAAAACAATCAATAGATGCACTTATCTCTGCTTAGCTCGCGGTTTTAACACTGTAGAACCCTAGGCTAACTAGCTGACTACTCAACCATAACACAAGAACACAAAAAAGAGATTATGAATAATATTGCATGAGATTAACAATAGAAATAAGAGGGTTCAAGGTGATCTTCTCTAAGGAGAGAGATGAAGCCGTCTCCCCTACAAGTCGTAAATCACGTAGTACAAAAGCTCTCTCTAGGGTTCTTGCGTAAAAACTGAGATAAGAAATAAAAGAAAAGAAGAATAGAATATATAGGGGAGCCACAGGCGTTTGGTATGAAAAATAGGGAAATTAGGGTAAATCCTGAAATAGGATCTTGGTTTCCTTAAATATCGGGAACAGTCCATTGGTTGCTCAATACACCCGGAACAGCCTGCTAGGTTGTTCCGCTCGTGAAAGACTTCAATTTGGGTTCTTTCTTGACTCTTTTGCTCCAAGTGATCTTACTTCCCTCTTGTGCAACTCCCGACCTATAATGACTCAAAAATACTAAAACGACTCGATGAAGACCTGAAATTAACTAAGAAAGTGTATGTTCAATGTGTTAAAAACATAACCTATCACATACATATCACCATATCCTCATATATACTCTATATAATAACACAAATAATAAACATTTCCTAGTAACAAAAATGAAAGAAATCTATCATACCTAAAACATGAGATAGATATGGAGACTGTAGTGGTGATTGTGTGAGCTGGACCAGACGGGTTAGCAACACTGACTTGTCTAAACCAACACTCAATCCCAAATGTGATCCTCAGAAAAGAAGATATCTATGCATCACTTTGCAAGAAACGGGTTACTACTATCTCAAACTTCACTTAGCCACATAATTCTTCCAGCTATCTTTCATGCAGCATAGTCCCGATGTTTCATCTTTCATGCCCAAATAGACTTTCATTGACTACCTTGACACCTAAGAAATGACATGTCTATCATTTTAATGACTCAAGGAAAATGTATTAAAATTTTACTATAAAATTTTTATGAAAATACAATTAATTTGCCAACAGAATATATTTAAACTTTTAATATACATTAACATTAGCGAGTAGACTTATAATAGTAAAATTTTATTATAAAATTATATAGGTGATTATGAACCTCTTTATCATTTATATAAGTTAATTTGAATATATACGATGTAGATGTAAAGTTATAAATGATAATCTAATATAGCAAATGTAAGAGATAAAATGTTAACCAAGAAAATGTTTGATAAAAATAATGAAAAAAACAAAAAAAAATAATTAACAAAAAAAGATCATAGTATTGTTAATTGACAGCGGTGTATTCATAATTTCATAACAGTATCATTTGGCCAGAAGATTCATTTATCTATGGACATTCAAGTCATGTTGGGTGCAGGTCTTGCAGTGAATAGATTTGAAGTATGTAAGGACGTTAACATTACTTTATAAGGAATATATTTTGTCATTGATTGCATATCACTGGAGTTAGGAAAATTGTATTTGATACTTAGGGTTCAATGGTTGAGTGATAAGGGTTTTTAGTCCTTAGAGCAAATCAATGTAGTATTTAAGATTGTCGAACCACAGGGAACTAATGATCTATAACACTAAGAATATACAAATTTTCCTAATCTAAGCAGATAAGAAAGATAGATGATTTGTAACAAACTAAACTCCTATAATTATAAACAAAGTGATCTCAAATCCTAACAAGAAACAAGCGCAAGAATCAAACTTTCAATCAATAGCTAAGGATAGATCCATGGGCAAGATCATCGATATCGGGTGATTAAGATTCAATCTAGGATGCTCAAACAAAACATTCAACAAGTCTATAGGTCTAAATCTCGTTCAAATAGACTAATCCACTTCCGTGACAATAATCCCTATGCTAATCATGAATTAGACATCAACTCCCGTTGGCCTTACCCAATCAAGCATGCATAAAACACAAGTCTACTAACCACTAAACATCTTGACAACAACTCCCGTTGGCCAAGCATGTATAGGACAATACTAGGTTGTTCAAGCATTTCATCGAACACCTTCCGGGCGTGAAACTACTTATGATCTAGATTAGGTTTCCCAACCTTAACCTAGCATTAAAATCACCTAATAAGCCATAGAACAAAGTTAATCAAGCAAGAATCATCCTAAACATTCACCTAATCACCCTAATCTACTTAACCCATAGATATAAGAATGTTTACTCAATAAACTCCATGATAAACCTTAAATCTATGTGAGATTCAAGGTTAATCATGTTAATGAGCAAGAGAAACAAGAATTAAGATGAAGAACTTCCTTAAATGATTCAAAAGATTCAAGCTTTTACAATGAGAAATAAGTTCTTAGAGAGAAAATGAGATAATTAGGGTTTTTGGGGGTCTAAACATATATATAGAGGGCTAAAAATCGAGTTGGCTCGCGCGCTCCACCGCGGGTACACCACCCCGGGGCGCTTGGTCGCGTCCAATGCTGCCTTGTCGCGCGCGGGTGCTCTACCCCGCAGCCAGGGGTCGCTCTGGAGGTCGCTCTGGTCGCCAAGATATGGCGCCGGTGACCTAACCCGCGGCCATGGGTCGCGCTGGTCGTTGCGGGGTGGACTTGCCTCTAGTAAATTGGTCATAACTCCTTCATTACATCTTCAAATGACTTGAAACTACTTCCATTAGAAAGCTAACTCAATTTTATGTGTCTCCACAAAATCTTAGCAACAGAGGATTTCTTTAAGTGCTCCATCCATGCTCATCTTTCACCCCTTTTGGATCACAAGTGCTCCCAAACCTCCTCAAATGCATCAAAGGGTACTCCAACACCTAATAAGACATATGCAATGCAAATGATACCTAAGTATGCCTAAATGCTAGTCTAAATGATAATAATAAACTAAAATATGAATCTAAAACTCAACAAAATCAAGAGATATCATTGAGAACATAAAGAAAGTGTGAAGTAGATTGACAGAAGCATGAAATCAGCTTCATACATAAAGGCCACAAACATTAGTGTGCGACAATTAGACAACTACATCTTTTAGTGCTTTACCTTCTAGTCATTTGGAAAATACGCACATTGGGTCAGAATATTGGGTACTGTCGCAATTGTATGATTTGGAGACCACACATATACATCTACATTCATTAAGTGGATTGCTAGAGGAGTATAGTTCTGTATTCACATCGCCGAAAGGGTAACCACCAATCAGAGGCATGGAATATGCAATCTTATTAAAGCCAGGGGCTGAGACTATTGATGTACGATCCTACATTTACCCGCATGTACATAAAAAAACTATGTCAACATTGGTAGGAGATGTTAAACAAAGGAATTATTCAACCAAGTTATAGTTCTTTTTCTAGCCCAGTTTTAACATCCCGTCTGCCCACGATTAATGGGCTTCCCACACCTGTTCTCTTGGTCCATTGACTCCATTATGTGCAACGGGCAATGCGTTAGTTTTTCGGAAGCTCGAAAGTCATGTTTACTGATCATGCAATCACCACGTGAATTTTCTCCGTGCTTTAGCCTCATTCACACAATATCGCGAATCACTTCTCAATAGGTCGCCCATCCTTCCACTACTCCAGCGCAAGCATGCTCATCTCTGGAGTTTTAAACGAATGTGCCCGAAAAGGTAAGTGCACTTTGGTGACATAGGCAGCCAAATCAATTTTTCAAACTTTTCCATATACCTCAAATCAAGATTTTACAATTCACACCCACTCACAGAGCGCAACGTCCTCGTTGCGCACCACAATAGGTCTCAAGACGCTTCTCGGGTCAGAACTGACATAGCTAACTAGCTCTGATACCACTTGTAAACCTCCGACCGCCCACGGCTAATGGACCTCCCACACACGCTTACTCGGCCCGTGAGCCCTATCCCATGCGATGAGTGGTGCGTTAATTTTAACAAGGATCAAAAGTCTTGTTTACTGACCGTGCAGTCACCACATGACATTTTCCCATGTTTTGGCCTCACTTGAACAATATCGTAAATTACTTTTCGATAGGTCACTCATCATGCCACTACTCTAACGTAATCACGCTTAACTCTGGAGTTCTTAACGGATGTGTGCCCGAATAAGTAAGTGCACTTTGGTGATATAGATATCCAAATCATTTCTTTTAAACATTTCTATATACCACAAATGGTGATGCTACACCAGTACATTGGTGAAAAAGAAAGACGAAACATGGCGTTTACGTATATATTAAATAACCTTTAATCAAAACACAATTACATATAAATTTCCTATTCGTATGATATACCAGCTTCTAGACGAGTTATATAAAGCACTTTTTTTTTTCCAACCAGGATCTCCCAACTGGGTACCATTAAATAAGAATGGAGCCGAAAAACATTTCAAAAATAGAGTTTAGAACACATGATGGGCATTATGAATTTTTTGTAATTCCTTTTGGTTTGACTAATGCTCCAGCAACATTACAAACTCTAATGAATGACACTTTCATATCATTCTTGGGAAAGTGTCTATTGGTATTCTTCGATGATAAATTGGTTTACAATAAAACGAAGAGGAACATGTCCAGCATCTTCGATCTGTCCTGCAAAAACTTAATAAGAATGTGTTATTTGAAACAAAAATAAGTGTATATTTAGCCCAAAATAAAGTAGAGTGCATTGGTCATGTGATTTCATAAGCAGGTGTAGCAACATAAATGCTAAAACAGTCGCAATGAAACAATGGCCAACACCAACATCTATGAAACAACTACGGAAGTTTTTGGGTCTAAACGTCCAACATTCACAATCTGAGCAATAACATCTAAAACACAAAACAATAGAATAAGAAACTGATGAACCAAGAGATCATAAATATGATACACCAATTAAAATAAATACTACCATTAAGAAAATCATTGACTAAGACTGGTTTTTCGTACTGACGTCCCAATATTTCTTTTAAATAATTCCACTGAAATCATTTTGTAGTGTTTTATGTACTCCAAAATTTCAGTACTTTTACTTCGGTCTTGTAATAATTTCTAACTAGATATCAACAAGAGAAGATGACTATGATGTAAGCTATTAAAATCATAAATTGTAGTTGTTATCACTAGATTGTTTTAATATTCATTTATTAATAGTCTCAAATATTATGACAAATATATATATTAAGATAAAGTCGTGAATAATAATATTATTAAATTAATGAATCATCATAAAATTGTGGAGAACATGAAAAATCATCAAAAAATATTGTTAAAGAATATTAAAAAAAAAACAATTGAAACTTTTTGTAGTTTTTCATATATTCAAAAATCTCAACATCTTAACTTTAGTCTTGTAATAACTTCTAACTGGATATTAACGAGAGAAGATGGTTATGATAAGTCATTAAAAATATAAACTAAGTACTTAAATAGTTATTACCAATAAAATTTGTTAATATCCATTTATTAATTATTAATTATTATGATAATTATATATATTAAGATAAAATTTTAAATAATAATATTATCGAAATTAATGACTTACCCCCACAATATGGAAAACAAGATAAATTAGAAAAATCATTTCTCAAATAATAATATATATATATAATATTATAAACCACATAAACATAGGTATTATATAGAGACTCTCAAAAAGTTAAATAGACTCATTTATTTATGGTGAGTTTCTACTGATTTAGTTTATTTTTTAAATAGAAAAATAAGATAAAAGAATATTTTGGGTATTTCAACAATGAAGATGATTGGTTAGTATTGTACAAAGCTTCAATTTTCTCTACAGCAGTAAAGTTAAACTTTGGTTAGCATTTTTTTTTGATTGAATATAAAATTGATTGAAAACTTCAAAGAATTGTGCTATTTACAATTGGGGGGGGGGAACAATATGAACAGAAGTAAAATAACCTATGTAATGCTATCTATAGAGATATAAACTTTGAACTATAATAACTCCTTAGCAGTCCGATAGCTTAAACCATCTTCCAAGGAGACTTTCAAACTTGTGAGGGGGCCTATAGGATAGGGATAAAATCCTGTTGCGCATAGTCCTATCTATAATCTGAATTAATCTAATTATTATGAAATCTCCTCGAGTTTCTTTCCCTAGAGCAGCTAGGATGCTAAACGCCCAGTAGCGTCACGTACCAATCTGGAGTAGCCCAGTCGCCCAATATACCTCACACCTCCTGCTACACTCAGCCAGACAGTGTAGGTGTATGGACATGCAAAATATAAATGATCTCGGGTTTCATATTTTCACCACAAAAAATACAGCACTGCATGAGGCATGACTCCCCAACTGCACATCCTTTCACCTGTTGAAAGTCTTTCTAGAATCACAAGCCAAGAGATGAAACGAAACCTAGGGTGAGTAAAACAGATAATCATGTCCCAATCAACCTTATTTTTAGGTTGTCAAATTTGTTCCCAAGTGTTCGTTGCTTAATAAGTTGTGAAGTACTTGTCATGGCTGTGTCTCCAGAGGAAAAATTCATCCCCAGCTTCAGGGTCTGGCGGTTTTTCGAGCAGAATCTGATCATACATATCACTATGGAGGCGACGCTTTCGATGCCCAAATTTCCAGTTCCAACTTTCAACAGCGTCACAGACTTTTGCGTCCCTAGGTTGAGTGCATGCTCTTCCTGTTATACCACTTAATCTCCCCAACTCCAGCCAGTCATCTAACCAGAAGAAAACATTGGCACCTTTTCGTACCTCCACTCTAAAGAAACTGTAGGCTATAGGTCTAAGCTTCAATAATTTGCGCCAAATCCAAGAGCCCAAAATTGTTTCCTTGACCTCCCAAAAATATTGTTGGCCCAGCAGATTATGTTGTGTCCATATAACCCAAAAGAAACTAGGAGATGCGAACATACACCAGATTAAATTAAGCACAAACACTTTACTGGAGTCCCTGAATCTTCTGAAACCCAGCTCTCCTTCCGAATTAGGGGAGCATATATCAGCCCACGCTACATTCACTTTGTGGGAATTATTGGGAACGCCAGACCATACAAAAAATTTACAGAATCTTTCAATCTCATCAAAACTGTAAGAATATTTTATATTCTATATGACCTATGTGTATATTGGTTTAATATAAAATTCAAGTTCATATTATTGTTTTTATATTCTAATATAAAAGACGATACCGTGATGGATCGGTTTCGATTAATGAGTTAGAATCCGGGTGTATTGATAACCCTCCTACTTTACCTTATGTTTTATAAATCTCCTTAGTCTCATGATTATATACATATATATATATATATTAAAGGTAATAGTATATAATTATATTACCATAAGGTTTAATATATATGATTATATATTAAATGAACTTGCGGTTAATAACGAAAAGGTATGTTGGAGAGATGTGTTTACCACATGTCCCCTTGCTTAATTATTAAAGGGGGTCGTGCATTATTCTGTCACCAACAGAAAAAGTTTTGTCTTAAAACACACTACAACATAAGAGTTATTAGAAGAAGGGATTAAGGAAGGTTTTTGTGATTTCTTGTCCATCAAGGAAATCACCAAAAGGAGAAGGTTAAAGAGGAGAAAATCAATTTGATGGAATTGCATCCAAGCATTGATCAAGGTTAGTGTTTTCTACCTTCTTTAAAAATTGTGTTAGGATTGAATTAAGACAAATTTAAATTAGGTCTTGAGTAGATTTCATAATAGAAATCATAAAATTAATTTACATGTGGTATCAGAGCCAATTTAGATTTGATTAATTCATCTTTGAATATATTTGTTTTGTTAAGAGATGCATGCAAAACGTAGACATTACTTTGAATTTGAAAAGTTAATTATTATTGGCTACGGCAACAATGAAATTTGGTATATTGTCTAATAAAGCAATAATGCCTTACGCTTAAATACTGGTGTCGTAGAAGTGTGCATGAAGATTGTGTGAAGTTATGAACATACGTTTGTGAAGACACAATGAAACGCATGTTCATAAACGCATGTTCATAAACGCATGTTCATAAACACATGGTCAAATCATTTTTTTTTAAGGCATAGTAAATAATAGAAACGCATGCATGAATTTGTGTTGTTCTACGTGATTTAAAGATTCTGAAGAATAAATGGTGTATGCGTGTCGTTTATTCTGGAAATTGTATTTACCGTTACCGGTTACGAACAAGCATGTATACGCTTTGTGTCTATGAACGGTTACAAACAAACATATTTGCGTGCATTGTAAAAGTCACCATATATGTTATCTTAATTATTTGATAAACCACTATCGGTTTATAAGAGAATTCAAATAATTAATTAATGTTTAGACACATTTATTTATGATATTTAAAGTATTATATAAATTTAGTGTTTAATTTAAAATGCTTTCACTGCATTTTAACAATAAATAATTATGTTATGAAATATTAACATAATTTAAATAGTTTTTTTCTTAGATATTTTAATGTTTATATGTATATAGTATAATAGTCACCAAAGTGATCTTGTTATATTACATATAGATATTAAAAATTAGTAGAACTATAATTGATCTAGATCAAGGATGCTAAATGACAAAAAAGTTTGATCGATCAATTAATTTATTATTTATATTTTAGGAGATCACCCAAAAGTGGATCATTGAATATAATTAATGATAAGAAAAGAATTAGCCATTTCTTACTATAGTCAATAATATGTATATCCAAAGATAACATACTTATTTGACTAATGTTTGATTTAACTAATATTAAAGTATATATAATTAGCATCATTAAAAGTACTTGTATATAAATATTGCCCAAAGGTTATTTAAAATACAAGTTTTAAAATTTCTATTAGTCTGAATATATTAAAGTCTCAAAGCACTAACGGGTAAACATGTATGAATGCTTGCAAGCTTCATCAAATGTGTTTGCATCGGCTAACTCTATGGTAAAGTTTAATGGCCTCAACTATGGTGAGTGGTTCGAGCAAATTCGGTTCACACTGGGTCTAATGGCTTTGGACTCCGCCATACTAACTGATGAGGAACCCTCAACTATTACAGTGGACAGCTCCGAATCTGAAAAGACTCGTTATGAGAGATGGGAGCGATCTAACAGGCTGAGTTTGAACCTTATGAGGTTGACGATGGCAGAAAGTATCAAGCCATCAATGCCTAAGACAGAGAAAGCAAGGGAATTCATAGAGAAAATTAAGGAATGTTCACAATCGGAATTGGCTGACAAGTCGATTGTAGGAAGCTCATAAATGAGCTAACTACGAAAAAGTTTGACTGGTCTCTGCCAATCCATGATCATGTGACGCACATGTCTAATCTGGCAGCAAAGTTAACGACCTTTGGGATGGAGGTTCATGAGCAGTTCTTGGTCCAGTTCATCATGAACTCTCTACCTCTTGAATTTAGCCAGTTCCAGGTGAACTACAACACCATTAAGAATAAATGGAACTTTAAGAATTAAAGGCTATGTTAATTCAAGAGGAAGGGAGATTAAGGAAGATGAAAGACCAAGTTGCTAACCTCGTAGGTCTTGGAAGTGCCAGTAGCAGCAAAAGAATGTCAAGTAGAAAGGACAAAAGGAATGTTAAGACCTTCGTGAAAGGACCTCAAAGTCAAATCCAGAAGGAAAAGAAGTGTTTCTTTTGTAAGCAAGTAGGACACTTCAAGAAGGATTGTCCTAAGAGGAAGGGTTGGTTCGACAAGAAAGGTAAACATTACAACTTTGTTTGCTATGAAATGAATCTTGTTGAAGTTCCTAATAATACTTGGTGGTTAGATTCTGGTGCTATTACTCATGTGTCTCATATTAAACAGGGACTCAGTTCGATCCAGCCCATAAGAGGACCTGAACAATACTTGTTCATGGGAAACATGAAGAAAGTGCGAATAGAAGGCCTTGGGACGTATAGATTGATCTTGGACACTGGAAGTCATGTGGATCTTGAAGGGTGTCTCTATGTACCTGAGTGTGCTAGAAATCTTGTTTCTGTTAGTAGGTTGGACAATTTAGGTTTTAGTATTAAGGTTGCACGTGGTGTTTTCACATTGTACCGAAATTATTATTTTTATGGTAGTGGTATTTTATTTGATTCACTTTATAAGTTCAACCTTGATGCAAAGTTTTCTGAATCCTTATTTAATGTTGAAAGTCGAGGCATTAAGCGTAGCGGAATTAATGAAAGTTTGCTTTTTTGTGGCATTAACGACTAGGTCATATTTCCAAACAAAGAATATTGGGGTTGATAAAGAATGAAATTCTTCCTCAGTTAGATTTCAGTGACCTAGATGTATGCATCGACTGCATTAAAGGAAAGCAAACTAAACATACATTAAAGAAACCAACCACAAGAAGCACTCAACTTCTTGAGTTAATACACACCGACATATGTGGCCCATTCGATGCTCCTTCATGGAGTGGTGAAAAATATTTCATCATATTTATTGATGATTACTCACGGTATGGATATACCTATCTGCTGCATGAAAATTCTAAATATGTGAATGTCCTAGAGGTATTCATTGATGAAGTGGAAAGGCAGTTATATAGAAAGGTTAAAGTAGTAAGATCTGATAGAGGTGGTGAATTTTATGGAAAATTCGATGAAAGTGGACAATGTCCTGGTCCATTTGCAAAGTTACTTGAAAGCAGAGGCATATGTGCACAATACACTATGCCTGGTACTCCTCAGCAAAATGGTGTAGCTGAGAGGCGGAACCGTACCTTAATAGAAATGGTTAGGAGCATGTTGAGTAATTGCTCTTTACCCCTTTCGTTGTGGATATATGCATTAAGAACTGCAACATATGTGCTGAACCGGGTTCCTAGTAAGGCAGTTCCTAATACCCCTTATGAATTGTGGATGGGAAGAAAACCTAGTTTAAGACATCTACGTGTATGGGGTTGTCCAGCAGAAGTAAGGTTATATAATCCACATGAAAAGAAACTTGATTCAAGGACTGTCAGTGGATTTTTTATTGGCTATCCTAAAAAATCAAAGGGGTACACATTTTATTGTCCAAACCATAGTACGAGAATAGTTGATTCAGGTAATGCTAGGTTCATTGAAAACGGTGAAACTAGTGGGAGTGGTGAACCACGAAAGGTGGACATTAATGAAGTTCAGATTGAAGTTTCTTCACCTGTAGTCCCACCTGAGGTAGTTGTTCCTATTGTTGCTTTAGAGTTCAATGACACAATAGAACAACATAATAATGTGCCAGTCCCACTAGCTAAAAATACTGTTGATGAACCTGTCATAGTTAAAGAAGAGAATAGTGAACCACAAATACCTTTAAGGCGATCTGGAAGAGAAAGAAGATCTGCCATTTC
The DNA here is from genome assembly GCA_905132765.1 of Moricandia arvensis. Lineage (NCBI taxonomy): Eukaryota > Viridiplantae > Streptophyta > Magnoliopsida > Brassicales > Brassicaceae > Moricandia > Moricandia arvensis. Next base: position 97,473 of record CAJHQP010001632.1, read on the forward strand.
AAATGATTATGTGGTTTACACTATTGAAAATGAACGTGACTTAAGCATGGATGAAGATCTGATCTCATTCAAAATGGCCATGGAAAGTGACAATTCTGAAGAGTGGTTTGATGCCTCTAAAGAAGAAATGAAATCTATGAGTGACAATCATGTATGAGACTTAGTAGAGTTGCCCGATGGTTTCAAAACCGTTGGTTGTAAATGGGTCTTTAAGACTAAACGCGACTCGAAAGGTAAACCTGAAAAAGGCAAGTCTCAACTTGTTGCTAAAGGTTACTCCCAAAAGGATGGCATTGACTATAAAGAGACATTCTCTCCTGTTTCAAAGAAGGATTATCTTAGAATTGTTTTTGCTTTGGTGACTCATTATGATCTTGAGCTTCACCAGATGGATGTGAAAACCGCCTTTCTAAATGGAGATCTTGATGAGGAAGTATATATGGACCAACATGAAGGTTTTGTGGTCACAGGAAAAGAAAATTTGGTGTGTAAGTTGAGAAAGTCAATATATGGACTAAAACAAGCTTCTCGACAATGGTATATAAAGTTTAATGATACCATCACGTCATATGGTTTTTAGAGATCATTGTTGATCGATGTATCTACATTAAGATCAGTGGGATTAAGTTTGTGATATTAGTCTTATATGTTGATGATATTTTGCTTGCTGCAAACGACATGGGTATGTTACATGATGTCAAGAAGTATCTCTCTGAGAACTTTGAAATGAAAGTTATGGGTGAGGTATCTTATGTGATGGGGATAGAAATCTTTCGAGATAGATCACAAGGATTGTTAAGCTTGTCTCAGAAAGGATATATCAATAAGATCTTAGAGATATATAGAATGGAAAAATGCTCTGCAGGAATAGCTCCAATTCTGAAGGGGGATAAGTTCAGTAAAATGAAATGTCCTAAGAATGAATTGGAGCGTAATGAAATGGAAAGAATTCCTTATGCATCGGTGGTTGGGAGTTTAAACTATGTTCAAACATGTAATCGACCTGATATAAGCTTTGCTGTTGGAATGTTGGGTCGATATCAAAGTAATCCTGGAATGGACCACTGGAAAGCTGCAAAGAAGGTTCTCAGGTACTTGCAAGGCACCAAAGAGCACATGCTTACATTTATTAGATCCGACCAGGTAGAAGTCATTGGATATTCAGATTCAGACTATGCCGGATGCGTTGATAGCAGAAAATCAACATTTGGTTACTTGTTCCTGTTAGCTGAGGGAGCAATCTCATGGAAGGATGGAAAGCAGTCTGTCATTGCTACTTCCACTATGAAGGCTGAATTTGTGGCATGTTTTGAGGCCACAATTCATGCATTATGGCTGCGGAACTTTATCTCAAGGCTTCGGATTGTCGACACTATTGCCAAGCCGCTGAGAATTTATTGCGATAATTCTGCAGCTGTCTTCTTTTCAAAGAACGACAAGTATTCAAAGGGTGCTAAGCACATGGAGTTAAAGTATTTGTCTGTTAAAGAAGAAGTTCTGAAACGAAGAGTGTCATTTGAGCACATAAGGACGGACATGATGGTAGCGGATCCGCTAACTAAAGGTTTACCACCCAAGGCGTTCAATGGCCATGTAGAGCGTATGGGTATTATAGATAAGGCTTTCCTATTTTAGTTATGGGATACTCATTATGTATTTGACACAGATAATTTACTTAAAGATTATGTTTCTGATTTATTAATTATGTTATCATTAAAGTATGTGTATACACTTATGGTTTGTAGATAAAATATGTTTGGTTTTAGAAATAAAGGTTCTTCTCATGTAAGGATTGATATAAAATTGGAATTGGTTTGTGATACATGGAAGGGACTATGTCGTTTAATGACATACAACCGCCATGATTCGATCAATTTAAATTTTAGTAAAGATCAAGTGAACTTGATGTAAAGTGCACATTAAAGTTATTGAACCCTTAAGACGACACAAAGGTCAAGTGGGAGAATGTAAGAATATTTTATATTCTATATGACCTATGTGTATATTGGTTTAATATAAAGTTCAAGTTCATATTAATGTTTTTAGATTCTAATATAAAAGAAAATATCGTGATGGATCGGTTTCGATTAATGACTTAGAATCCGGGTGTATTGATAACCCTCCTACTTTACCTTATGTTTTATAAATCTCCTTAGTCTCATGATTTTATACATATATATATATATATTAAAGGTAATAGTATATAATTATATTATCATAAGGTTTAATATATATGTATAATTAGTGATTTCTACCTTCTTTAAAAATTGTATTAGGATTGAATTAAGACAAATTTAAATTAGGTCCTGGATAGATTTCATAATAGAAATCATAAAATTAATTTACAAAGGCAGCCTCTGGGCAAGATAAAAGCTGAGCTCCAGAAGTTCACAGTACTCGCAGTTTGATTTCAGTAGTTGTTGTTTTCCTGCATATGACAGAGCTTTATGAGTCCAAGATAACAGCCTCATGTAAACCTTATTGACAAGAGGCTCAGAGTCAAGCTTTGTAAGCGCCTGAGTGGTAAGAGGTAGATCAAGTTAACGAATAGGTAAGAATTCTGTGTTATCTTAGGGAGACAAGGAAGGAAGCATGTTCATCAAACCCTTGAATGCAATCACGTGGACGTTTCCATCAGTCTAGTATGTATATATACCAAGCTCAGATTATGTATCCTGAGTCGTTTGATACCCCTTTTATCCGCAAATATAAGATTACTTAGATGTGTTTATGACTATGTAGAGACCTGACATGAGAGCAAACCTGACCATTACCTCCATTACTCCTTTGAGGGAATGTGACTGCCCATCCGTAAATACAAGTATATCGTCTACAAAACTAAGATGAGTGACGTTTATAGCTCGACAAGTAGGATGATACCAAAATTCTCCAGCATAAGCCGATGTATTGAACATTTTGGACAGAACATTTTTGAGAATAACGTAGAGGTAAGCGAAAGAGAACAGCCTTGATGGATACCCCTTGCGCTAGTGAAGAAACCCTGAAGCTCCCCATTAATAGACACTGAGAAGGACGCTGTAGATATACAGATTCGTATCCAGTATATAAACTGTTGGGGAAGCCCCATAGCCTGCAGTACTGAGACGATAAAAAACCATTTAATAGTATCAAGCGCCATGGATATATCAAATTTAATCATACTCATGCCTGACAAATCGGTTTTATGATACCCATTTACCTGTTCTGAGGCCAAAATGACATTTTCAAGGATGAGACGGTCTTTAATGAAGGCAGACTGGTTCGGCTCTATTGCTTTTGGGAGAATTATTTTCAGTCGCTGGGCTATTACTTTTGAGATCACCTTATAGAGTAAATTACAGCACACAATCAGTTTGTAATCCTTCATGGTTTGCGAGGTCACTGTTTTAGGAATGAGTGATAAAATTGTTGAGTTGATTCCTGGAAGCCTAAATCCACAGAGAAAAATGATTGTATGGCTAAAAAAAAGTTTTTAAAGTACTGACCAGGCTGCCAAATAGAACCCTTTTTTTTAAACATCTGGTCCAGAGACCTTGTCGCTAGGCAGAGCCAATAAAGCTGTTTTGATTTCCAAACCAGTTACAGAAGCAACCAGTTGTTAGGCTTTCAAAACGGAACACCTATAAGACAAGATGGGCTGTAACTCCTCAAGAGTGACTGCCTCCATTTCTGGTTGAGTCTGAAGGAAACAATGAAAGTACTGAACTGCTTCGTTTTTGATGTCTGCATTGTCCGTAAGTATATCTCCAGACGCTGTAATCAGAGTCTTGATGGCGTTCCTGGCGGTTCGTGATTGCACCTCTTGGTGAAAGAAAGGGGTGTTCCTCTCAAACCCCCCCTCCCCCCCCCCCCAACTCCCCACTCCCCACTCAAAACACAAGATTTTTGCTTGTAAAAAATCTCCTCCGCCTTAGCTAAGATATTCCATCTATCCAAAGCTTCAGAAGTGTTGAAGAATCCGTCTAGGATTCAGTACGATCTCGCCTGGTTTCTCTTCTAATCTTTCACTCACTCTCTCAGGACTCTCGTTTGTACAGGTTCGCGACTCCTAACAATCAAATTACGGAAGAGAACAGAGCAAGCAAAGAAGAACAACACGTACACGTTTTAGAGTTCTCTGTCAATGTGACGAGGTACGTCTCCTTCGGGATCGGCACCCGGAATCCACTAGATCAGTGTTACACAAGCTTTCTAGAGCTTTCTGCTACAATGGTGAAAAAAATACTCTCCTCTCTGGACTTCTCTCTACGACAAAGAAGAAGATGAGGTTTGTTACAACTTAACATAAGTTGTAATCCTCTGTGTTATACCCATCCGGGCTTCAGGTAGACTAAAGACTCCTCTTGGCTTAATACCCACGAGGCCCAACTGACTCCTTTATCTTTTCTTTTCGCAGGATCCGGCGGCCCACTATGACTTAAGCTTAGCATCGAGCACCATTTCTCACAATCTCTACCTTGGTGTCGATTGCTTTGCCGACAACCAACCCTAATCTCTTAGCTCCACCACACGCTTCCGACAGTTCACGACCGATACATGCATTGTCTTTTCCGATCCCGGAATCTCAAGCTCTTATTGTCCTCAATTCGAGCTCCTTTACTTCTCCATCTGCTCCTGATGCGAAGTCCCTTTTTGCCTCTCTGACTTCCGAGACGTCTTCTCCTTTCAGTCATCTTCTCAGTTCCAAAGACAACTGTCTCTGAAGCATGCTCAGGCTTCTACAACGCTTAGCTTTGCTAAGCAGCCGTTAAATTTCTCTCCAGGTAAAACTTTAGTCAACATATCAGCTGGATTTACTGATGTGTATATTTTGACCACTTTCACTGCTCCATCTGCCATGTATTCCGCTTCCGTTGTTGACAGGGCAACCACCTTCTATATTGAAGATCTCCAACTTATGGTGTTACCACCAACCGTTTAGACGTAGCCGGTTATAGATATGCTTCTATCTCTGTCTGTGCCGTAGTCTGAGTCACAATATCCTCTGATCTTGAAGTCCTTGCCCTTTGTAAAAGTTAAGTTTAAATCTAGTGCTTCTTTTACATACCTCAGTATCCATTTGACGGCTAACGAGTGTTCTTTTCCAGGTCGACTCATATATCTGCACACCAATCCAACTGTGTATGCCAGATCAGGCCTGGAACCAACCATGGGGTACATCAGGCTCCCTACAACACTGGAATAAGGTATGCCCTCCATTTCCCTTCCTTCTTCAAGTAGTATATCATCCGAAATAGCTTGTAGTTTAAACTGTGAACCAAGCGGTGTACTATACCATAAGTCTTCAAAACTTTAGCAAGATACTCATTTTGAGATATTATTAGTTTATCTCTTGCTCTATCTCTTATGATGTCCATTCCGAGAATTCTTCTAGCACCTCCCAAGTCCTTCATTTCAAACTCTAAGCTTAGATGACGCTTAAGGTCTCGAATCTTATCCATACACTTTGATGCAATCAGCATATCGTCTACATATAGTAATAAGTAAACTGTGTCTTCAACTTCTGATCCTTTGTGGTAAATACACGGGTCATATTCGCTCCTCAAGTACCCCTGCCCAGTCATGAATGTGTGAAACCTGTAGTTTCACTCCCTAGGTGACTGTTTTAAACCGTAGAGAGATTTCCTAAGCAAACAAACCAGAATCTCTTTTCCTTTTTTGATATAACCCTCTGGTTGTTCCATATAGACCCTTTCCTTTAGAACTCCGTGTAGAAATGCAGTCTTAATGTCAATTTGCTCCAATTCCATATTGTGCTGAACCACAGACGATAGAAGTAGTCTTATAGATACATGTTTGACCACAGGCGCAAACACTTTATTGTAATCTATACCTTCAGTCTATGCATATCCTTTTGCAACTAGCCTAGACTTGTATCTTGGATCCTCCATCCCATGAATACCCGATTTATATTTATAGATCCACTTGCACCCAATGACCTTATGATTCTTAGGTCTTTCTATATAATCCCAGGTGTGATTCTTATCCAAGGATTCCATTTCTTCATCTAACGCTGCACTCCATAGATGCCAATCCTTGCTCAGTTTAGCTTCCTTGTAGCTTTTAAGTTCCCCCAGTCCCAATTCTGCTGTGCTTGCCAATGCGTAAGCCAGGAAATCAGCATCCTCAAATCTAGATGGAGGCTTTATAGATCTCCTTTCTCTGTCTCTTTCCAACCAATAAGAACCTATCTCAGCTTGCATGTTCATTTTCCTATTCTTCTTCAGTTTCTGGTGTACCTTCCGTGCCTTCTGAATCACTGTCTAGATCTTGAGTTGTCTTATCTCCCTCAGAGACACTTTCAGAAGTTGCTCCACCTGCCTCAGACGTCTCTCCGGTATAGAAGTCTTCTAGGTTGCTTCTGAATGTAACTTTCTTCTTGCCCTTAGAATTTTCTTTCTCATGTAAGATAACCTCTTCTTGCTTTACATCCTTGAATAATCTATCTTCATTAAACACGACGTCTTTGCTCACCACCACATTCTGATCCTCTAGTAACCACACTCTATATCCCCTGATTCCATGTGCATATCCCAAGAAGATTCCTTTAGCAGCCCGTGGACTCGTCTTCTCTTTTATTTGATGCACATAAGCTATACACCCGAAGCATCTTAAGTGATCATAGCTTGGTCTTCCACCTATCCACCTTTCTTCTGTTATCTCAAACTTTATAGATGAATTAGGTGACCGGTTGATTATGTAGACTGCTGTCGCAGCTGCTTCAGCCCAGTAACTTCCATCTAAACCTGTCTCGACCAGCATTGTCCTCACTTTGTCCATTATGCTTCTGTTCATTCTTTCTAAGATACCATTTTGCTGTGGAGTGTAGGGGCATGTCTTGTGTCTTTTAATTCCAGATTCCCTGCACAGTTTATCCATCTGAGCGTTACAAAACTCTAGCCCGTTGTCCGTTCTTAAACACTTCACTTGTTTGTCTGTCTGACTTTCCACTAAGATTTTCCATTCTGCAAAACAAGAAAACACTTCATCTTTAGTTTTTAAGAAATAGATCTAAACCTTTTTAGAATAATCATCAGTAAGAGTTAGAAAATAATGATCCCCTAATAAGCTCGGCGTTGTATTTGGTGGTCCCCAAAGATCTGTATGTATGTATTCCAACACTTCCTTGGAGTAGTGTTTTAGCTTTAGGGAAATTTTGTCTATGGGGATTTCCCATAGCACATCCTTCTCAGGAACCCAAGTTTTCCCTATTTCCGTTTCTTCCCAAGTATCCCTTCCTTGCTAGTGCTTCCATAGCTCGACTATTCATGTGAGCTAACCGTGAGTGCCATCTCTTTGTAAAATCCACCACTGCCGTTGATGCATTTGCTTCAGCTCTCCAGACTGTACCCTGGAGATAGTATAATCCGTTTGCGTATCTCCCTGTCAAAACTTTCTTCCCTCCTTTAAAGAACTTTATGTTGAAATCCTTTCTGTATAGGTAGAGCATGACTGTTCTAGTTGCCCGTAAGATATAAGGTTCCTCCCCATTTATGGCATATATCTTACATCACTAAAGGTAATGATTTCACTGCTTTTACACAGGCCAATTAACCTGAAGTACCAGCAATACCACAATCAAATGGTTATGTCGTTGTAGCACTTCAGGATCGAATCACAGAGATTCCAACGTTACACGACGAGGATGCGAGATGAGAGTTAAGCTAAGACTAAACAGATGGATTTTTGGTTACTAAAACTAGGCGGAACGAAATGATGCAATGCAATGAAAATAATGCCAGAAATGTGTTATAATGTGTAGAGAACATGGGCAAGAGGAAATCGTGGGGACTCATGGCTATCAGACACAGACATAATCAACCTACTTCCGCTAGAGCTAATCATATATTGCTAGCAAGATTGTATTAAGAACCGTCTTGAACTCAAAACACTATATTAGAATTTAACCTACTCCGCCAGCGCTAACTCTCTATGTTACAGAAACTTCCACACTAACTTACGCTGAGTTTCGATTTCTAAACAAAGCATTAACACAGATCAGATTCGATATTGTTCACAAAGCGCAATAACATCAACTTCCGAAGGGTTAAGGAACTTTGCTCATCTAAAGTCTTTTCCGGAGTTTAAACTATCACTTTCGGTGCATTAAACAACCTTATATCTATGAACTAAGTGATCAATTCAGTTCAAGCAGTAAGAAATCCAGTAGACGAAGAACCAAAACGTAAATCCCAAGAATCTAACAATCCTAAATCAACAAACCATGAAATCCCTTTTTGAAATCCAAATACCCAATTGCGCAAGCTACTCAAACATCAACGAAATTAAGATAGAAAACATGAATTTATACAACTGATCCAGAGTTACAAGAGATTTCTCAAAGAGAAAACTTTATCACCTCAATGATCCCTTCACAAGAAGTTCTAAAACACATACAAGCAGAAATCCAAAAGTTCTCAAGGAGAGAACTATCTCAAATCTTCTCTCTTCGTCACGTCTCTACTGGGTTGTTCTTGGTCTTCTCTGGTCTTCAAACGAACAGAAAATGAACATTGAGAATACTTGTCGAAAATTATTTTATTGGGTTGGAAAAGTGTGGTGGTAAAATGAGTTGTGCACACTCTGTAAGTGTGTGGTGGAGGCCTGAACGCCGGGGGTGATGTCGGTCGATCTCTAGTCGGGCTGGATTTCGGTCTCGATCCCTGTTTTAGGATACGGTCGGAGTTATTCCTAATATCCATGGATTCGGTTTGTTCTGGCACCACTCGTATCCTATGTTGTTATGGGATCCTCATGTCCAGTTTACAGTTTCTCTTTACTTCTTTGTTTTCTTCTCATTTCGTTTTGTGGCCGAAACTCCAATTATTTCGGCTTTTGACTCGTAAATGAATAAACTATATTTTTTTATAGACAACAAACAATGACTCTGAATACTCTATAATAACAATAATACTGTAAACCTGTAATATTTTAATGGAGTGGGGGCACATGCGACACATTCAAAACCGCACAGACTTGAATCTTTGCTTGTTCCTCATAGCATAGAGGGAAACATATAGATTACCGAAGGGAGAGAGAATATTTAAAAAAAACAGAGAACTCTCGATTTTTCTTTAGAATAACCACATTTTACGCATTTTGACCTTCGTTGTTTTGTAAGTCGCAATCTAGAAATACCAATCCAAGAGATTAGTCTCATGTTATTTACATTTAGCTTAGCTAACCATACCACGTTTCAACACAACTTGGAGTTGACCCAAATTTCTATCCATTCGCTAAATTCTATTTGGAATTTTATGTGCGGTCTCATCGAGGGAATATTCGTATCAATGGACACATGGAGTTCATACTCGTTCAAGTTTTTGTTCCTAATTTTCTTTACCTCTCACGTTTCCATAATCGGATTTCTTACTACTTTGTTAGGGTATATTATTTTCTTTTTTTTCTATCTTGGACTGAAGTTGTTATTTTGATGATGGTTTTCCAAAGTGAGTGTTTGAGGGAAGGTAACCACTGAATCCTCGCATCTTTCGACTCTTTTTGGACTCTTTATTCTTTTTCTTTTTTTTATTTTAATAATCGTCGAATTCGATTTGATTTCATGGCATCGATCGTGCAACTTTCTTTTCGGCTTTTTTGGTTGTTTGAGTATCGATCGATTGGATATTAAGCAATCGATCGATGGATATTTTTTATAGGGAAGAGAGAGGGGAAACGTTACTCACAATATTTTCAGACCTGAACGAGGATTCCTTTCGCTCGCCGTTATCCAAGTCCCAAGACAAGAGAACTAAGTAGATTAAGTGAAGTCAGATTGGATCTTTTAGATTACTCCACAAGTAATGGTTGGCATTGGATAGACTGATATTCTTATGTTCTTGATCTACAATGGATGCTTAACACATGTTATTAAGCTTTAGTTACGGTTTATAACCAAAGAAAACGTAGTCTTGACAAAACAAATAAAACTGACACGATAAACCGAAAACACAAAAAAAAATGAAACCTTTTAATAAAATTTTTTACAAAGAATTCAAAAATTTTCAAAAAAACTAAAAATGAAAACAACACTAAAAAAAAGCGGTGGTGAAATTAATCCAAAAGAGGGTGATAAGATTAAAAATAAAAACACTTAAGACAAGGGTAAACAGATACAACTATTTAATAGCACATTAGCTCCATGGCGTTAGATTGGAAGGATCTTCTCTTGGTACATTTTAGCGTTTCGTTCTTCCTAGTGCACACACAGCCTAGCACTCTTACTTAAGAAAATAGTAAGATAATAGACAACACAAACATACTCACCGCGATAAACAGAAGCGGTGAAATGTTGCTCCCAAGAGTGCGACTATATATGTTTTGTATGTCTGTAGCTGACTTTACAGTCGCTTGCTAATCTATTGTTGAAATCATAAATGGTTGAGCCTAAAGCACCCTTTGGTCACTTCTCCTGCAAACACAAGACATTACAAAGAATGGGCCAAAGGAGCACTGAACTACTGTGTCCTATTAGAAATATTTGTAGAACCAAGATTTTTCGTTTCACAGGAGCTTATTACTAAAAGAGCGCTAAGCCTATAGGCTATTGGTCATTATACTAACAACATGATCTCCTTTTTAGATGTTCAT